>OMKX01108107.1:0-13494 GCA_900302425.1 Brosme brosme
GTGTGTCTGGCCGTAATTTGTGGTCTCATTTCAAACACATCAGAGCCCTTCTGTCTAATCATCCTCTTTCTCCCTCTCTCTCTCCTTTTCTGTGTCTCTCTCTCGTTGACTATTTACAAGCACATCTGGGTCTCCCTTCCTCCCATTCTATCTTTCTTATCTCTTACCTCACACTCTGTTTCACTTCTCCTTTCGCTTTCATTCTGTTTTGCATTCTCTCTCTCTCTCTCTCTCTCACTCTGTTTATCTCTTTATCTCGCTCTCTCTCGCTATGTGTTCCATGGCGCTCTGACAGACCAGTGAGGGCCCCCCTGGGGCCTGGCTGGGGCCCACGTCACACCACTTCCCCTTCTAAATCCCCTTCTCATGAGTTCATTGTCTTCAGCAAGTCCGTTGAAGAAAAGTATTCAAGTATACTCTGTAGAGTATAGAGTATACTCTGATTAAATCGGTTTTTGAAATATATTTCAAAATATAGAAACATGTTCTTTTGGTTTCTTTTTCAAGTGAATATGATTAATGGAACGGAACATGTCCATTGCATTTGTACTGTTATTTATAAAAGATGTTTACAGATTTCCCCTGAATCATTCATGTGTTCAATCGCTCCTCTTCAGGGAGGCCTTGCTGGCTGAGATGGGCGTGGCCATCCGCGAAGATGGCGGTACTTTGGGCGTCTTCTCACCTAAAAAGGTACGGCACTCGAGGCGGCGACCGATCCGCTGACCGGTCTCCTCACGCGGGACGTATCTCCTGCAGCGCCCACCGGTGGTCAGCGTACGGCCTCGGTGACATCATTTCCCCTCGGAGCCTCCGCCCCCCTGCATGCTCTCTCATTTTCTTCCCGTCGGCTCCATTAGCGTGTCCATTTACATTGCTCTCTCTCTCCACTGTCTCCTCCGCCCACTCCTCCGCACACTCAGCTCAGCCACGTCGGGCCTTTTCCGTGTTTCCCTGCCGACAAGGTTTGTGCAGAGGACATGGATAGAGAATAACACCCCATAATAGACACCGCCCCTAGATAGACTTTAGATTTTTATTCTCAGATCCCACAATCCCACGATTGTTCTGTAGTGTCTCTTGGTTTAGAATCCCCCCCCCCTCCACCAAATGCCTATTAAATAACTATTTAACCTCAGGTCAGGTTCATATGACCCTTTCACTCCTTCCTGGGCTATTTTTGCCTTCTTGCACCCTTCCTTTGGGCTCTGTTTTAATGTGATATCAGATTTCAACATGGTGGAATCCATGAGTGTTAACTGTTGGTATATTTTTACTATCGTTATCGTTCTGCTGCCGAACTCCTCGGTAGACCACCGCGCACTTTGTGTTCTTGCTCTGCCCTGCTATTGAGGAAAGCCGCACTTCCCCAGTGAAGCAGTTTATGTCGTGTCCCACTCGTTATGCAGAAGGAAAACTGGTTTCTCATCTAAACCTATTCATTCTCTCCACTGAAAACGCAAACCGTCAGTAAGCGTCGCTGTCTGGTTTCTGCTTCAGAGACTCTTTTAACATCCTCCATCTTTTATTACCCTCCTTCGGCATAGTTTTATCCCCCTTCGTTCCTCCACATATTATTATTTTGGTTGTTGATTTTCATTGCTCTTTCCTTTCCCTCTTCACTTCACCCTCCATTCTCCCTCCGCTGCGTTGTCGCGGGCTAGCTCTTCGCTGAGAAGCCCTGCGATCTTTACACAGACTTTAATGGGGTGTTCTCCCCTAAGAAGGTGGGTTGGTTTCCCGGTGTAGCCCCCCCTGGTTATCAGCCCTAGTGGAGGATACAGGTGTTTGTGAGAAGTAGTAAAGACCTCAAATATGGTCCCAATAGTGTGGAGTCACTGTGACGTGTCCTAAACCCCAGTCAGGTAGTAATGTAGTTATAGTACATGCGATTGGTGCCTAGATTCTGCCTCGTGGGACACATAAACCATCGGAGGTACCGGGAGCCACTGGGATTAGAATCGATTGTAACACGTTCCTCTGTTCTCCTCTCTTCGCCCCCGTCCTCATCCAGACTCCCCATCTGGTTAACCTCAACGAGGACCCCCTCATGTCCGAGTGCCTCCTCTACTACATCAAAGACGGGATCACCAGGTAATCAGCCACTTCCTCCGCTCACCGCGGGGGTCTCTGGAAAATGTTCATGATTTTCTTTTGAAGTGGAGTTGACTTGTTCTTTATTTATTTTTTTTATTTTTTTTTTTAAGGGCATCGTAGTTTATTTTTCCCATGGCATTGGTCAATCGGAGGGACTTTTAATTTATGAGGAAGGGGATGGTGGACCAACAGTTTTTTTATGTCCACCCAGCGTCAACGTCTGAAGTTTCTTTCTAACTCTTCCATCTCTCTCCGCTGGTGTATCTTTAATTAGCCGCTGACTCTGTATTAAGTTACACGACCGCCTGCGGTGGACAACATAAAATAACTGTCAAACTTGATCCCAATGAAAAAGAAAACTACTCAACAGACCTCCCAGGGTGGTCTCCTCCCATCTCAGTTTGTTAAATGTTTAACTTGGTAAACCCGGGGGGTTCGGAGACACTTCGATCCAAAATGGCTACCAATAGAGTGTTTGACGCAAGTGTTTACTAAACTCAAAATGGCTTCCTGACAGGGTGGGCCAGGCGGATGCTGAGAGACGGCAGGACATTGTTCTGAGTGGAGCGCACATCAGAGAAGAGCACTGCGTCTTCCGCAGCGAGAGGAACGCCAATGGCGATGGTGAGGCCCCCTGCTGACACGCAAGCTTTTGTTCAGAGTTAACGTGGGTTTGTCACGCAGTGTCTATGTGTGGATTTAACTGTCTGAGCCCATCCGACCCTCTGTTAGTATGTCAATGGAATATTTACTGAAGGTATTCTTTACAAATGTTACTCTGTGCTATGTTAAAGCTAGGGTAGGCATTTTATTTTAGAAGCATTTCCTTGGTCATATTTGTTGCCATTCTCTTAACATCGCAACAGCAATCATTAAATCAAATGCTCTGACAAAAACAAGAAGACATCTGGTATCTGTGGAAGTCGCAGGCCTGTATAAGCCCGTCCAATAATTTCATAGACCCAAATTAAATGATTGGATGGTCTACCTGTCTGTCTACCTATCGACCCGCCTTCCTGCGCGAACTCAATGCGCATGACCATAGTCTTCCACAAGGCTAGGCAGACAAATTGCTAAAGCTAGCGAACAAGTCATGTGTTGTGGGGGACTGGCTTTGGCGGGAGGCCTGATTTATTTTGGTTGGATACTTTCAAAATCAAGCTTTCTCTGACTGGTTTCTCCAGATTGCCTACCCTAGTTTTATTCTCATGAAAAGATGGCTGTTCTAGTTTTGAAGTAAGTGAGTGTGTCTTTTAGATGTATGTATATTTAAGTATGAACTGTAGGATTTGTCTTCAGGGATTTGCTGTAACATTACTTTATCTAATTTAATCGCTTTTCCAATAAGAATTGGGTTTTCCTGTCGCTTTTCCCCAGTGAATGTTATTCTGTTGTCCTGTGTTTGTAATCTAGTTATTGTGCTGCTGGTTCCCTGCGAAGCGTCGGAAACCTACGTCAACGGTAAACGCGTAGAGGAGGCCATTCAGCTCCGGTCAGGTATGCCATCTTCATGTTCCTTCTTGGAACTGTTACTACGGTAATAAGCTACGTGTTGTTAGCGCGTCATACATACCTTTGATGGACTCAAGATAATCCATAAATGATGAAATGAAAATCATTGCCGTGTTAATCAGCTTTCTTCAGCCATGAGTGAAGTTATGGAAATGGCACCTTGCTTATTGTTTGGATTAACACACATTAGGAACACACTCATATACAAATATATCGCTCTTGTCACTGCACGTACAATTAATGAAGCGCATGCCTCAGCTGCGGTGCTAGGAAGAATTGATCAATAATAATTAATTTCCTAACTAACAAATCATTCTTTGTATTATAACGAGTTTGGAATTGACTTTCTCCAGACGGTAAAACCTCATTAAATGAACTGTTCATAACAATGTCTTCCTCCCGTGGCAGGCAACCGCATCATCATGGGCAAGAACCACGTGTTCCGCTTCAACCACCCGGAGCAGGCCCGGGCCGAGCGGGAGAAGACCCCCACCGCAGAGACCCCCGTGGAGCCCGTGGACTGGACCTTCGCCCAGCGGGAGCTCCTGGAGAAGCAGGGCATCGACATGAAGCAGGAGATGGAGAAGAGGTATCCGTCCCTACCGCCGATGAGTGTTGTTTGTATGGAGGATTCGCCCAAAGAGCCTGATGATCGCTGTTTATCGTTATGACACGGCTTTGTTGATTCTCAATTCTGATTGGTTGATTAGGCCGTTCTACGGTTTGTTACTTCTGAGTAGCAGACCGTTGCTTTGAATAACGGCACATCGCTATGGACGCAGTTCCAACCGAATAAACGATCGGACTACTATTTTAGCGGAAGGAATACAATTATTTTTAATCAATCAAATTATGTTTTGTTATATTTGGTCTCAAATTATTGATTTCTTCAGTAAGTAGCTTTGTGATAAGCAGGATAATGTACAGCGAGCCAGTCATTAATAATTTCCATGACTGATGAAATAACGGTTTAGTCGTTTCACCAGATGCTTTTCCCGAAAGTTACAGTGAGTTTATTTTTAAAAATATGTCTGTGATGAGCACAATGCATACAGGTAGACTGCAGACATTGGGTTACAAACCAAGAACCCTTAGGCTGGGAGTCGAACACCTTCACCACGATTCTATCCTGCAACCTTTATCTATTATTTATTTATAAATAAATAAATGTCTTTATTTATAATTCCAAGCATGGATAATTGTGATATGTATCAATGCGTGTTATATATCAATAGTGTGTTGTCGAGGTCAGTAGTTGTTTATCATATGTATGTTCTGTGTGCGTACAGGCTCACTGAGATGGAGATTTTGTACAAAAAGGAGAAGGAGGAAGCGGACCAGCTCCTGGAACAGCAGAGACTGGTGAGTTCATGAGTTTTTCTACCTTTCAACTGGAATTTGATCAAACCAATTGGGCGAGCATCTCGCAGGCCAACGCTGCGCAAAGCTACCATTGAATTTGAGCCCCGCTCGTAAAAGAGTTGGTTTGATCGAAGCCCGGATTTTCGCCTGATGATTCTTAAATTGTTATGAGTTGCTAGTTCATATAGGTTTCTGGGTCAAACTGAATTATGTGATATCTTTTTGTACTCCGTTATTGTACCGGATATATGCTTCTGTTAAGAAGGAAAGTTTTGTTTTCATTCGGTGAAGCTTTACACCGATGGTGGTTTGTTTTCATGGGGGATAGCAGTACTCGCTCTGTTGAAGTCTGGCCAGTACTAATCCTCACTCTGAGCTTTTGACACTGAGTTTCTGTATTGTTTGTGAATCACACTTTGGCTCCTAGCGCATGTCTGCTCTTCTTGCATGGAAGTTGATTTACTACTTCTGGTACCTGGTTTGAAATGTGTGTTTTGAGCTTTTACCGTCTACTTGAAACATGACGTTTGACTGGTTTTCTGCAGCAACTTGATTAAGAGTCTTATTAGACTTGAAAGCTTTTTTTCCCCTTTTCTAAATCCCTGTTTTAATTTTAATTTCTAGTCTTTTAGTTTTGAACCGAATCGTGCAAAACAGCGCCGTATTGAAACACAATTTCAAATGCGTACATTGAGAAAATGTAAAAACCCAGTTGAGAACAAATTCTCAAATCAAAAGAACAAACAAGTGTTTAAACAAGTGCTGCTTTTGCATGGTTCCTGTTAATAGCATGTTTTCTTTGTCCTGTATTGAGTCTGGTTCCTCGCTGTCGGGCCGGTGTAGCCGCGAGGTTTCCGACGGTTTCCCCAGTATAGATTTCCTCCTCCTAGTTTTCCTCGCTCTGTGATTACCTTAAGTTTTCTCCTCCTCCTCAATGCAGTTGCTGATACGTACAATGCATTGTGATAATAACCACAATCCTGCTGTAGTGTATCGGTTTGCACAGTTTAGCAACAATGTGGTTTCTCATTGACTTCTTTGTCTACCTAGCCTTTGCTAGCCCCACCGAGTGTCTTGTACAGCACACTGAAGGCATGGCTCCAAAAGCTCTTACTGCTGCTCGTGTTGAAATCAATGCACAATCACAGACCTCTCTCCCGTACCTCGACTGGTTTTCTATCAATATTCCCAACCGAAAAAGGGGTTAGGGTTGAAACCACGATACAAAAATGTTTTTCCACTCCCAAGGACAGTTTTGTTGTCAACATATTGACACATCTGTTCCAACTTGTTGTGATCTGTAATGTCCTTCGTCTACCTGGAAAAATGAGAAACTGCATTTCCTTCTGACTAACATCTTCCTCGTAGTGGATTAACACTTAACCTCACTTTGCCTGTCCTCGCTCTCTCTCTCTCTCTCTCTCTCTCTCTCTCTCTGCCGGCTTTCCAATAAAACTACAAGACCTTCTAACTCTCGGCTAGTACTAAAGACACTCACATCTCCTGGACTTCAAATGGGGGAGAGCTTTGAAACCTATCTCCCATGTTGCATGCCTTTTGTAGCATGGTTGGGATCCAACTGCCAAAAATCCAAAATTTTCAAATTTTGAAGAGGAATATCAGAAAACAAATTCAGAAGCGCTCTAAACAACGTCTTTCCTCTATGCTATATTTTTTCTAATCATAATAGTCATGCTTTACCTTTTACTTTTAATATCAATGTGCAACATTGGGAACCATATTGGCCTTAAAGATTTTCAGATTTTGTAAATATAAATACTTCCTATTGTTGGCATTCATAATGGTTTCTTAGGAATACAGTCCATCTCCACTACAATTCACTTCATTTCGACAAATGTTAAGACAACATAAAAAGAAAGTCAATGAAAGCCACAGTCTATTTTTAAGTTATTCCTGAACAGACCTTTGTCTGGATTGGAATCCTGGACATATGTTCAGGTGTTATTAATGCATGTTGTCATACATCTTGTACAATGACGATGTATGCAATATTTTGTCTATTTTTTGCAGATAAAAAAATGGTCAGATCCTAATTACGCCATGGTTCATTATGTCGAAGCAAGTTGACTAAGGCGTTAACAAATGATAAGAGTTCCCATGTTGCATATTCATTCTTTTATTTAAAAAGCCATCCTTTTCTCCTTGATTTTCTCATTTTAATTTCTCCATCTTGTCGGGAACCATTTTGGTTTGTTTCCCCCCTTTTTTTTTTCTTCTTTTTTTTTTGTTTGTTCTTCCCCAAGGATGGAGACTCTGATAGTGGGGATGATTCAGATAAGAGGTCTTGTGAAGAGAGCTGGAGGCTGATCACCTCCCTGAGGGAGAAGCTGCCTCCGAGCAAGCTCCGGACCATAGTGAGAAAGTGCGGCCTCCCCAGCAGTGGGAAGCGCAGGGAGGCGGTGAAGATGTACCAGGTCCCCCAGCGCCGCCGCATCACCAAGGATGCCAAGTGGGTGACCATCTCCGACCTGAAGATCCAGGCGGTCAAGGAGATCTGCTACGAGGTGGCCCTCAACGACTTCCGCCACTCGCGGCAGGAGATCGAGGCGCTGGCCATCGTCAAGATGAAGGAGCTGTGCGAGAGCTACGTCAAGAAGGACCCCAACGAGCGGGACTCGTGGCGGGCCGTGGCGCGCGACGTCTGGGACACGGTGGGCGTGGGTGACGAGCGCATCGAGGACGTCCTCGCCAACGGATCCCGCGGCGGCGGCGGCGGCGGAGGAGGCGTCGGCGTGGTGGTCATGGACGAGCTGAAGGTGCACATCGACAAGCTGGAGGACATCCTGCAAGAGGTGAAGCTGCAGAACAACATGAAGGACGAGGAGATCCGCGCCCTCAGGAACAAAATGGTGAAGATGGAGAAGGTGCTGCCCCTCATCGTGCCGGAGGGTCAGGACAAGATGCCCCCGGTGGCCGCCGCCGTCGAGGGCCCCCCCGCCCACCTGGCCAGGACACCCAGTCCTCGAGAATTCAGGCCACCAGTCCCCGAAAGGCCCGACGGAGGACCGGACGACCGGGAGCAGGGCATGGGCGACGGGACCGGGGACGACTCTCCTCTCAGGCGAGGCCACATGCGCTGGATGCGACAGGAGCAGGTGCGCCTGAAGGGCCTCCAGCAGCAGGAGATCTCAAAGCAGCTGCGCCGCCAGTCGGGGCCGCACCGCTTCATCCCCCCCGAGGACCGCAAGCTCCGCTTCCCCTTCAGGAGCAACCCCACCCACCGCAACTCCTGGAGCCCCGGCACCCACATCATCATCACGGACCAGCAGGTCATCGAGCTGAAGGTGCCCAAGGAGGCGGTGGAGGAGGAGGAGGGCGAGGGGCAGAGCGAGATCGGGCTGGTGTCTAAAGAGTTAGTGGGCGCCTCCCTCGTTCAACTGGGGCCGCCGTTGCCGAGCCCGTCGGTCCAGCGCAGAAGCAGAGAAGACCAGGACCAGGGTCCGGGCCAGGTTTATGGGCCCCGGCAGAATCACAGGAACGGCAACAACAACAACCATCCGCAGCAGCACCATCCGCAGCAGCACCATCCACAGCACCATCCGCAGCAGCACCACCACCAGCAGCAGCAGCAGCACCACCTGCAGCAGCAGCAGCAGCAGCAGCCCTACGAACGAGGCCGCAGCAACTCCTTCAACCACCGCCAGCGGCCCACTGGCTCCCAGGAGAACCTGAAGCCTTTTGAGTCCAACAAGAGGCATTCCCAGGGCTTCTACAAGCCCCGGCCCTACCACAACCAGCCGGCGCACCCCCATCCACAACAACAACTACAACAGCTACAACAGCCGCAGCAGCACCACCCCCAATTACATCCACAACAACACCAGCACCCCTGCTACTATAACGCCATGCCCTACGCAGATCACAACTTCAACGGCTTCCAGCAGTACCGGCACAATGACCAAGCTAACCATCCAATCAGCTTCCAGGCCCCCCCGAGGATGCGCAGGCAAATGTCCGCCCCCAACTTGAAAGCAAGCCGGGAGACGACGGTCTGAGAGGAGAGAGCGGGCAGGGGTGGGAGGGGGGTTAGTGACATTAGAAACTGCTTTGGGTGTACTTTATGGCAGGCAAACACATTACAGATCACAACAACCCCACAATCAATTGAGTTGAACTGTGACCCCCCGCGAGTCCCGTGAATTTGTTGGTCAAGTTCTGTGTATTTGAAGTAGGCATTTTACCATCGCCGTCTATGCCTTTGTATGAGTTGCGCTACGCTGTGTGTTCAACATTTGCATTTGGGAGACCTGTCATAAGGAATTGAAGCCAGCAGATGATGAGGAGAGATGCCAGGCCTATTCTGTATTTTACATTTCTATTCTTAGGATTACGTGTGATTTCATCAATCATGCATTTATTTGTTTGCCAAATCTCCTCGCGGTTGAATTTCTACGTTTACATTTGTTGCCATATTAGTATTGATTTACTCATGTTTTTCATCATCATGTACTCTAGTAAATGGCCAATAATACTTATATAGTTTTATAATCGGCCAGAGAAGGAAATCAACCCTTGTATTTTAAACCAGCTAAATGTATTCGCGTATACATACCTATAACATATTTCAAACCTATCACAGACTTTGCTATAATCATATTTTTTTGTAATGGATCTGACTTTCTTTTTTTAAAGAGATTCCTTTCTTTATTTTATGTACCATGCAATCAAATGTTGATTTGATATTAACATTTTATGTCCAGCATCGATATTCATTGCCCTTTTCGGACCAGGTGGTTGATAGAAAATTATACAATTACTGGTGCATTATGCAACTGCCTTTAAACTGACGACTCAACTTACTGTACAAGAATAGTCTCTTTTTTCAAAAGTGCCTTTTTATTCACCTCCAGTATTGACCCGGTTCAGATTTCAGACTCACTCAAATTTCCTTTTTTGTTTTTTAAAATGTTTGCTTATTATTTTCTTGTGGACCTCTGAGGGCAAAGAAACAGTATTACCATGCAACAGTTAACCTTTCCATCATGCAATTACACTACAAATAAGCATTTTTTGATATTATTATAATTATTATATATACATATACATGTTATTTTATTGAAGCTCCGTTATTATATCAGATGCTTGACTGCCAGACTAATAATTTGCACTTTCTCAAGTTGAGGATAAGTTATAAGCTGGAGTAAATTATTGTATGACTAGTCAAATGTTTATAATTAAGCAATAATTAACTAAATATAACGGATTGCCTTCTACTATCTTTGAGACTGTATTACCATCTGAAATTGTTTCAGTTATATCACACTCAATGCTGTATTTTTTTAAATCATGGACCTTGGAACACTAATAAGAAACTACTTTCTAATTTAGTTGAGCATTTTTTGTTTGTTTAAATTCAAAGTGGCTTATTTAACCTTTTTTTCTTTTGACAGACATAGACCAAAACAGTTGGCAGAAAAACCCACCATTACATTTTATTTGTGATGGCCACCACACCATGAATTGGGCTTTGGTTACTGTTTAATGTGATTTTAGAAAGAATTAGCATTTGCTTTTGTGGTCAGGCCTGTGAATAGCTTGGTCCAACTGGATCTCCTACAGGGGGTTGTCATGGTTCCTCAAGATTTGCCTAAAAATGTTTGATGAAAGACTGCATGACTAAGAAACGTAGAATATCTTTGCATGATACAGTCCCATGTTAGACAAAACACCACACTCCTATACAATCAGGATAGGTCTGTGTGTTACAGAAGTAGTCTGAATCTGTTGTCCCACGTCCAGTTCTGTTTTGGTAGCTTTTTCTCATTCATTACCTATGCTGTGCAAAGGAAGTGCATCAGACTGAGCTGCTAGCCAAATTGTCAGTCTGTTGCTAGCTGTGCTAATTCATTTGCTTTAAATGAATACAGTGTTCACCACACAGTTCCTTGCAAGTTGACCTTCAAACTGTTCCTGTTGAAAACAGAATAGGCGCTATAACATGACTTGTCAAGTCTTTTTTTCGAGGGCTATCGAGAAAGAAAGAAAATGACCTTGGGTCTCATAACGGTTAAATAACATTTATTTTATTTTATATGTTCTGACAGTCAGGACATACTCTGCCTGTAATATGTCGTAACATAAACCAAATGTTAGAATGATTCGCTAGCCTTGTATCCAGATTCTACTCCTATTAGCGTTGACGTGCTATTATAATTTTTTCTTCACGACTATCACTGCATGGCTTTGCATATACACGTGTTCATGTATAATATTTCTATGGTTCATACTCCAGTAAGTGCTCCGTTAAAGACTGTGTTGTTCAACTCATTGAAGTGGTGCTGCTGGCTGCTCCGCGGCCCAGAGCGCACCATGTTAGCTTGAAAGTTGCAAACAAATCGAACAGGTAATGGCCAATGTACAGTGCACTACAAATTGGAAATATGCATTAGAAATATCTAGATATAGATATCTAGATATAGATATCGACATCAATATATATATAGATATATGATTCTATATCTATATCGATATCTATAGATATCGATATATATAGATATATATCTATAGATATCTATATATATATCTATATATATATATAGATATATATCTATATATATATATATCAATTTAGTAATTAAATATGAATTATCTCACTTTCATCTACTGCAGCTTAAACCCCTCCAGACCTGCTAACCAGCAGCCCTCTCCGCTGAGCCAACGAGACCCTGGCTACGACCTGGCCACAGGTTATATTAAACCTTGTAATTCACTTGACATCATTGGGTTTGCAAAATCTCATCATGACCTCAGACTTCCATGGAGACCCCACTCGACGGGACTTGAACCCAGGTCAACTGAGTAGATAACCAACTGCTCTCTCTGATCCATACTGAGAAGCCAGCAACGACGTGGTCATTACGATTACGATGACATTACGATTCACTTGACATTGTTAGGTTTCCAAAAGTGACATCATTACATTAAGTTTCCATGGACACCGGATATCTACAGAGATGTATATATAGTATATGTCTCAGTGATGTTGCCTTTGCCAGCCCCTCTCTTGTCAGTGCTGTCGGCTGAGCGAGATGGACCGCGTCCCTCTCGGGAGTAACAGCGGGACAACCATGCATGCGTGAACAAGGGCGATGAACCAGTCTCGACTGCGTATTTATTTGATCGACGGAGGACATGTGCAACAGACGGACCTTGGACACGGAGAACGTTGCTCGGAGTGATTGAGCGGGATATGGTAGGCATAGAAAATAAGAAAGGATTGTATGTAGTGTCATGAATCCAAAAAAGCATTTCATACAAATGAGTGCCTTATCACTTTTCACTGAGAACTTTGTAAAAATTAACGTCAGTTCGGCCAATTACGGAAAATAAGCAGGTGACAAGTGGCGCAGTCCTCTTTGTAAAATGTCTTTGTAAAATGTGAACAGACAACACACGCCTGCACCACACAGATAACTCATCGTACCTCCTCTTTTGATTATGATTTGAAGAGGGTGTTTGAGATACGGCGCATCTAAGTCCAGATGGGCAGCTATTGGGGTTCTGGCGCTCAAAAAAAATTAACTCACTCCATCGGCCTACTGAACGACCAAAACAAACCGTTAAAAATAACAAAACAAAAACATGGCTTCCCTGCGCTAATAGCCACGAGGCGCTGGGCATAAATACGGCCTGAGCATCCCCATTAAGCGCTGTGTAGCGCCGGGGCCCAGAGGCTAAACAGAATGTATTACTCCTCACGGCGACGTAATCACTCACAATTTACACCAACGACGTGAGCGGGAGGAGGGAAGGGGATGGCCGTCTGGCCAGGCTAACCCAAATAGCACCAAAATAAAACAACAGAGAGGCAAACAAACATCAACCACACCGCCTCGGTTGCAGCCGTAGCTCTGCTGGGATTTGGGCTCTGATTTAGCTCTCATACACTGAAACCTGTACGGTCAACGTGTTGTTAGCGCATTCACCAGCACGCGTGACACATGCTTTAGTATTGGTATGACAGGCAAAAGCTGTGGGTGGGATAATGTGTGTGTGTGTGTGGGGGGGAGGGACGACGGGTGCTGACTTATAAAAGGTAAATCACCCGGGCGGCCCCAACAGACATTGTGCCCGGGGGAGCCGGCTAAAGGGCCCGGAACGAGCCCTCTCTCCAGGGAGGGACTGTACATGCGCCGCACACTCTCACACACACACACACACACACAAACAAACAAACAAACACACACACGTGGGAGCGCGCACACACACACACACACACACACACACATGCAGGTGCCTGCACGCACACACACACAGAAACAATGATACTAGACACTAACCTATAAACGGATACTTCATATAGTCTGCATTTACAGGGGTTTTGAGAGAGAGAGAGTGTGTGTGTGTGTATGTGTGTGTGTGTGTGTGTGTGTGTGTGTGTGTGTGTGTGTGTGTGTGTGTGTGTGTGTGTGTGTGTGTGTGTGTGTGTGTGTGTGTGTGTGTGTGTGTGTGTGTGTGTGTGTGTGTGTGTGTGTGTGTGTGCAGACATGCTAACAGGCTGGT
>OMKX01108109.1:0-13872 GCA_900302425.1 Brosme brosme
TGCAGCACTACACACACACACACACAGCTTTACACACACACACACACACACACACACACACACACACACACACACACACACACACACACACACACACACACACACACACAGCACACACACACACACACACACACACACACACACACACACACAGAGAGTATGTTCACAGCAGACATTCCCTAAGGGCTTCAACAGTCTATCTCTGCTAGCTCAATTGGGAGGTAATTAGGTGGTTTATCTTAAATGTCGGTGAAATTGATTTGTTTAAATTGGAGTGGAGGGTGAGTAAGACTTGAGTGACAGGTTAATTGTGTGGAGCAATACAATGCACTATTTTGTATCTTATATCTATATTATATTGCGTTTTAAGAAAAAATCAACATGGGTGAAGAATAAATTAATATATGCATATTTGATATATAAACAATGAAACACTCATCAAATAATCATCATCCAATTGTGTTCATTTCTGTGGAAAATATAAACAAAACATTACTGAGAGGCAAGCATGCGTGGTGAGTTCCCTGCTGCCTCCCCATGTTGCAGTGTGTAATGCCTCTTGAAGAATCAATAGGCAGCCAACATCATTCCAGCGTCATCTCCATGGAAACGAGCTGCAGCCACAGTCGCCATTGGCCAAGTCTCGGGACCTGCCTTTCTCTGATAGGACGACGGAAACCACTCTCCCCACCCCCCTCCTCTGTCAGACACGACTGTCTTACACATAGACGCACACACAGACACATTTTTCCCAGCGTCGTCCTCTTTCTTCACCTCTATGGACTGTTTATCGAACGGTTTAACATCTAAAAGAAGGCCCTTTGGAGAAGGCAGCCTGAATGACAGCGTGTGACATGGGGGAAGAACCGCGACAGGACACACCAGCGTCTTTACCCCACTGAAAGACTGACGATCGGAATAGCGACCTGTTAGACATTTCTGTATGAAGTCATCTCTCTTCATCGCTGGCACGTGTTATCGGCTAGGCTTGCATGCAGTGCATCGACGACATCTCGAGTCTGGACCCCCCCAGCACCACCACCACCACCCTCCGCACCCTCCGCTCTATGTTTCTTAAGGAGCTACCATGAGACAGCCGAGGAACTGGAGAAGACCGTAGGAGATTGTGGAGGCATGAAAAACCATTTTCTGCCAAAGTAGGGCTCTCTTCAGAACACTGACAGTGCCTCTGTTTAGTAGGAGGATGCTCAGCTCCATGGAATCACCACTTGAAGCCCATGCCGAAAATGTGTCCTATCCCCCTGGACTCTGTTGACCTCTTTTCTGGAAACATCGCAGGGGAACGAGCCATCTATAACTGGCTTTGTCTTGGATGTGGTAAATTTCCACTGTTGATTGGCAACATTAAACGCGCCGTATGAGTTCTATTTTTGTCCCTTTTGAATTCGCTCTGGATTTGCTACTCTATGAGGGGACATACGCGGCTGTGTGTTAACATGGAAATGACAACATTGCACTGAGTGATCATGGCGGTGTTCTCAGACACGTAGATGCGGAGGCGACGCTTTGCTCCCTCTTTGAAAGTCTTGGAAAAAGGCAGGGAAAAAAGGGGGAGAGTGCGGTCACATCTCTCTGGTCTTTGGAGCGAGTCCACTGTGAAGTGATTTATGTAATTCCCCCCTTCAACAAATCAGCAGCCTGTGATCGCCAGGTCTTGGAAGGGCCTCTTGGTTTCGGCCGTATTGATTTCAACTATGTTATTTGACTTTGGCAGATAGTGATGTATGACCTGTGCACTCGACCCGAGCAGCCTAAGCCTGCGACTGGAGACACCCAGATGGATGGCCCTGAGGAGGCAGAAGCCCCCGAACCACAGCAACAGAAGACTGAGGACCAGGAGTGTCCATTGGACCGGACACCCCTGACCACAACTAAACTGGCTCCCACGTCACTGCTGGGGAAACGCCACCACTCTCTCTATGCAAACCTCAATGGTTTTGAGCAGGAGGGGATACGCAAGGTATGTTGGCGCATGACTCGGTCTGGAGCATGACTTGGTCTGGAGCATGGCTTGGTCTAGAGCATGACTTGGTCTAGAGCATGACTTGGTCTAGAGCATGGCTTGGTCTAGAGCATGACTTGTTCTAGAGCATGACTTGGTCTGGAGCATGACTTGGATTTCTACAACAGCTCCTTTTGCTGACTATCACTGGAAATGTGCTTGACGCCGGAGTTCAGAAGATGTCCCGAAGGGTTATTTGTAGTTGATTATTCTGGGTTATTTCAAAGCTCATTTAGTTGAAGCCTGGATGGATCAAGAAGATTTTGCTATTGTTGACAAAAAATATCTAATCCATTTCAGGATAGAGTTGCTCAGAATGAAAATATTGCATATTCAAATAATTGGAGGAAAATTTATTTCCCACAAAAGATCTGTGATCTTTTGTGGGATTTTAATAATCATAAATGCATATTAGAGATATATTTGCTTGATATGTACTTATCTAAACTACAACAACTAAAAGCTTTTGATAGACTGTTGATAACAAGCTGTGGAAAACATGCATTTAATTCCACAAACAAAACTCTACGTGCTAGTTCTGCTGCAGCGCTGAGGTCAAGCTTGAGTTAGCATCTGATGTGGTCAGCCAAAACGGCCGCATTATCACGGCCACCAAGTTCAAATCAATAGGATCCCACCAGGCGTCTGTGTCACTGGTCGATGATCATACGGGACAAGTCTAACTCTAAGTAACTACAATAACATCCACCCAAAGGACAAACTGCATGGGCTGAGGAGTAGCTTGGGTTCGCCTAACACCAAAGTGTTGATACTAGCATTAATAGCATGAAGTAGAGATGCTGTGTCAATACTGTACCGTGATGACTCAGCTGTGGGCAAGCTCAGCAAGGCTGGAACCTGTTACAGGTTCTGTTGCTCACCCTTGACTTAGAATGCTTCAAATAATCACAACAAGGTCATTCTCACTTCTAAAATGCTATAGGCTGAGCTCAAATGTCCTCCCAATGTGTTTCTGCTTGTGTCTTGACATTGATATGCACATGATCTTCTTTTTATAGACATACTGGCTTCCATTTGGAGGCTTGGCTTCAAACCAGTTTAAACCAGTGCCCTGGCTTATTATATACAGACCTTACTCACAGCTGTACAGTTGAATCTGAGATATGTTTTAATTTAATAAGATCAATGTTTAAAATGTGAATACATAAAATGCATGTATTGCAATTAGTACAAGGACATGTATGAGAGAGTTTTTTATCCTCACAAGACTAAAGAGAATCTTTCTGAGCAGTAGATCTTTGTCTATTTTGGCTAATAAGAAATAGCACTTAAATCAATCATCGAGGAGGAAAAACCCCTGACCAAATGCCTTTTTCAGTGCAACGCTCTCATACAGTAGTGACAGGGGTTAGCCTCCCTTATCAATACTTCTGCTTATAATTGGTGATTGCAGTTGTCAGTTGTGAGTTGAGTTTGTGATTGATTGGATTGCTTTCACAACAGACAAGCCTTCATTGCACGGAGATGGAAGTAGGGAGTGTGGATACGAGGGGACAAGCAGGGAGTTATGAATAGATGCACATGAGAGATAGATGGGGAGATATGAATACTAAGAGAGGATGAAAGAGCATGGCAGCATGGCTTGACAAGGACACAGGCCCTGCCAGGCCCAACTGTGAAAGGTGGGCTATTGTCAGGAGGCATGTGTAATTACGACGGATTATATTCTCTAAAGTAATTTGATGGTTCATAGGATTTTCATTAAGGGTTCTTGGCCTCAAGAGTAATGGAGTATAGACCTCCTTTTGTACTTACTAAATTGTAGCACCCTCATGCTGTAGTTTACCTATGTGTAAGCATATTGAACTATAGCTCACCCTAGGTTTCGTCATAGAATTGGAATGGTTGGAAAAATAGTATACTGCCGTACAATTTAATTCGCTATTGCATGTTACTAAGGAGGCGCTGCTTTGTCGCCTTTTTAAAAGGTCGGTACCATCTGTCCGATGTGTACCGGTATTCCTTATTACTTTAGAAACAAGTGAGATCCCATCCTTACCGACCAAATGCTGTTTCTCTGGGCTACGAAAGCCCCAAGCTACACACCCATTGTTGTCCATTGTTCTTGGCACAAAACTGAAATGGAAGAGTAGTTGTCATGGCCAGTTTAGCTTCTAGATCAGAGAGGGATCAATGTCTCTATTACTGCAAATGAGCTAGTTGACTTAACAGACTCCTGTGGCCTCACCCCCCATCTCCACCTGTCTAGAGGCCATATGGCCGCTATTACCAAGAAGCTACAGCAGTGTGCATCAGATGCAGCATTGAATTAACAAGTAGCCTGACCCATATGAGGGTAAAGGATCTCCGATGAGAACATTATAGCCCCCCTGTTGAACGTCCTTGGTCCGACAGGACCTCTGGTTTAGTTAAACTGCGTACATTACTGTGGTAATGGATTACCCTCAATTTAATGTCACAATTTCTAGGCAATGTTTAAATCATCATTAGTGACGCTAATAGTGACAGCAACATAGTTCACACCAATGTCTTCTTTGTGCACTGGTGTTTCCGAGGGACAATGATTAGAAAGAGAGCTGAGGTAAGCTGAATGATGAAACCTTATGGCAATCATGCTTTAATTACACAAACAGAGCAGGGGCTTTTTCTGGCTTGTCAACCTAGTTGTTTAGATGCCCCAGTTACAGCTCCCTTTTCTGATTAAAAAAATCTGCAATTACTGTTTCCTCTGCAGATTATAATGAATGTAGACTAGTAGATAGATTCAATACCTGTATATTGTGAATGATTTCGTTCTTGTTCAAGAGCATTAAGCCAATACACCATGTCTTTCTAGTAACAAGGTACACAGCCAGTGGTGCTGGTATCACTGCAGATGGGAAGGATACAATTCTTAATTTAACGTAGGCCTGAAACCCACTGGCTATCGTGTCCTAAATCTCTATGGTCTTCTTTTGTAATTTGTCAGTAGTATTTTTAGTTCCTTCCTTTATCACTTCAATACCCTAGTGCCGTCACTAATTATCGCTGTTACGGAAATGTATCATCGTTTAGGCTTGAACACTCGGTTGTTGACCCACCGTCTCCCCTTTCTGTCTGCTACTGTCGGAGCCCAACACCGTGCAGTGATGGTTTTCACATTGACCCAACACCTAATGGAGAGGATTCGGTATTTAGCTAGCGCATGACTCTACCACAACAAACCCTGCGGCTCTCTCTGACCCAGTTCGTCGCTATGGGGCTACTAAAAGTGGAACAGTTCTTCAGAACATAAGGTTGTGTTTTAATAGTTTGGTGGGGTAACAAGGGTAAACGCAATGGGATGATAATATGTCAATTTAGAGTTGCAGTCCTCTTATACTGGTGAGGGATTTAGCTTCAGTGTTACTGAAAGACTCAAATCCAGAATAGAAAAATCATTGTGGTATTTCACATCCTTTATTAAGTTGAACTTGGATAAACAATAATCCAGTCACAATGGCAATACATTTATTCAAATTTTTCTTTTTTCGGCATTCCATGAAAGTGATTTGTTCGATATAATTGTTATAGATATAGATAGTTATCTATGAAATATGTGTACAATACAATGCTTGAATATGGCTTATTAAATCATAAGACAGTCTACTAGTTCAGTTGAAACATACGTTTTGTCAGTTGAACAATTGAAAGATAAGTGTAATATAGATCTATATCGCAAGCTAGAGTCTCATTTCAAACCACAATATACTGCTTGTGTGTATTTTGAACGCATGCTTGATTGAATATTTTAATCACGGTGTCGAATAGTAAAGCTAGTGAATAATTGATGTGAATTGTGCTGGTTTCATCCCTTGTGGGGCGGTCTCTCGCCATATCACAACCCAGACATCGCTGTGCTCGTCTGGGGGAGGGGAGAGGGGGCATCCTGCCCTGTCTGGAAGTGGAAGTAGTTCTGTTTAAAGATGCAGACACAACAGTTTTCTCGTCCCCAGTGTGCAGATGAAAAAATATTTTGTCTTGGCTATTTTCGGGTAGCATTCATGGCTTATTTATATCTATGAAAAAGCCTTTATTTAGAAACAACAATTTTTATGTTTGAGCTAAATAAACCTGCTGTGCATGGATTCAACTTGCTTTGTATTACCTCATGGTTTTTTGTGTTGATTGTTTATAATCTACAGATCAAACAAAAATCGACATTATGCAAATCCGACTGTGGTTTTGGTGAATGTGTCCGTGTTGTTTTGGCCCTTTGTGTCTGACCTGGGTCCTAGTGCCTCCAGAGTCTGAGTCTCATTATAATATGTTCACTGGGCATCATTTCATTCAGAGGGGTCCCAGAGGTCCCCCTTTACGGAATGGGTTTCTAGCAGGATTGTGGGTCTGCTAATGGTCCTTCAGGGGCCTCTCTTAGCGGCTCTGGTGCCATTTCCAGGGTGTTTGGCCCTGTTCCCTCAGCGGTGGTGGGATTAAGACCCATGATTGCCTGCAATCTTCCCAACACTCAAGGGGAGATGAGGTAGCCCGGAGCGATGGCCTGTTTACGGGGACCCGTTTAATGTCAGGAAAGGTCGCAGGGTCGTGTTTCACAACTAGATTCGAGACTTGAATATCAAATTGTTCTTTTTTTTATCAGCTGTTGATTTGGTCTGGCAAGATTCCCAGTGTTGAAATTGATTCCCTTTTTTTTCTGGATGGAAGATTGGAGGGAGTGTTTTAATTGGAGGGTGTTTTTCTCATCTGATTACATCAGACGAGATGTCAGGCATGAGTGATTAGCTGACCCTTTTCTGACCCTCCTCTCCCCCCTGGAAACCTGTTAATGGTGGGGTTTGCTGTCTGGGGTCTGACCTGCAAATGAATGGTCTGGTATACGGACCGCCCACCTGCCTGGAATATGTTAAGTCTTGCTCTCTGCTTTGTCATTCATTACTTTCTGTTGAGTGGGTCATTATTCCGCACACTTCTTGTTATTAGGAAACATTTTTTTATTGTGTTTAGTTATTGCAAGACTATTACAGTGGATGGTGTTATTCCTATTTTTAAAGGACAGATTAATTTACATAATCGAATATCTAAACAAGGGGACCAGACAGTAGTCGTTTAAAATATACCAAAAAAGTGGTAGCTCTAATCTGACATAGAGAATTGAGGGGGTTTACATAACATTTGCTACATTGAGTGACCAGAGGGAATGGGTTTAGGACAATACGACTTGATCCACTATCACTACAAGCACTATGTAGTTCCCTATTGTGGAGATTCAGCCCATTTCTTGAATGAAGTTGGCGAAATGGTCTAGTTTTATTTTTTATTTTTTATTTTTTTTGTTCGACTAAATTTTCAATCCAATATGTAAGTCAATCCCTAAACAAAAATGTTATTGTTTTCCTTTTTTGTTCCTCTATTTGGCTGCTCCTATTCTGTAATATGTAGACATTTGCTATTCTTTATATGAAATAGGTTTTTGTCATCTTTCAGCAAATTCAGCATTAAACACACTATAGTTATTCACACACAGAGTGGGACTAGGGACTCACAATCACACTCCAGTATCTTCATCAGACGACCGCCATCAATCACACTGAAACCGTCTGCCTCTTCTTGGCGGCAGACATGCCGTTATACCCTCCACTGAAACACGTACAGCACTTTCCAATGAGATTCCAATGTGCTAAATCACAATAACATTGTAGCTGCCATACTGTGGTGAGCTGTGTAGTGGTGGGGGGTTGCTGGGGAAGCTTAGGGTGGTCTTGTCTGCATATGCAATTCTCTTTGACAAGATTAAGGCTCCCATCCTTTTGAAGCCCCCTTTGGTTTGGAAGGGGGAGGGGTGCACCTCTGCAACTCCTCTGCATTTTGTCCTCGTTGGGAGCCATTTCTGCTGACATTGCAGCAAATGGAATAATATGGCAAACCACCGTGTTCTCCACATTTCTGTCTGTTTGAAATGTCAAATTGTCTGTCTGACACATAATGAAGCCATTAGGAAGCTTGGGAAAAAAGGCAGTGCGCTTCTGTTTGGGCAGGCAGGAAGATGAGAGTTGCTAGACCTCCTAAAGATTGTAATTAATGTGTCAAAAGGCCAATGATGCCATGACACTCAAAATACATAATTGAAAACACACACACACAACTGTTCCACATGCAATGCATTAGACATGCTAAATCATTGTGACCATGCCAACACAAGAGCAAAGCAAGAGCTGACCAAATACAATACATGTGGAACAGCACTACAAAGTCATATTGGCTAATGTGGCCTGCATACGTTACACATACATATGGTGATTGAGGACTGCAGCGAATCGGTTGAAACCACAGTAGAACCGTGTAGCGGTAGATTAGCTGTCACCAGCTATTGTTCTTTCTGTTGAACCTAATGCAGCACAGTTCCAACGCTAGCATGTAGGGAAGTGATGAAGGGTCATGTGACTGGTTGAGGAACCTTAGTGATGTAGCGCCGTCGCAGCCGGAGACCTCCCAGTCTGCCATCACGGTTCACCCTGCGGGGGGTAAAGGGAGACCTCATGACTTATAGATGAGTTCACACACAGGAGCAGCTGCCTTAGGGAGGCCTTCTATTTGGAGATAACAGCCTTTTTTTTTATTGATATTTCCTGGTTTTTCCCCGCATAATGCTGATATCTGCCTGGTATTGTTCACCCTAAGGAAAGTCATACATCATCGCTAGCATCATATCAGTTTCGCAATGTGAAAGGCAAAAACAAGTTTTGTGATAATATAGACTAGGCACATGGGGTTTTAAGATGTATCAAGGAGGATTTATGTCGACCGGGGATAGCGTTCAACAACATGAAACATCAAAATAGAGCAGGCCAAGGTACACGTTTCGGGGCAAGAAGCTTCAGGCAAGGTTTTGTAGCTCGCAAGACTACAAAGGACTAGAAGAATGATTCCTCTGCCTTTTTTTTGTGAAATCTCGAGGGGGTTTGAATATGCCAGCCAGTACTCCTGGAGCAGGGTGGGAAACATGGTTAGAACAGCATTAATTGGATAGTGTGTGTGAGACAAGAGTAGCACAAGGATTTCGCTCTTTGCTGTACTGCTTCACTGGTGTCATGACGGCTTTTGTTAATCTCTCCAGTGGCAGGGAAAGTCTTTTTGGTGTGGAGTGAAGGCCGTTTTCCACTTTCAGTGGTTAACCTAAACGTGAAGTAGTAGAGGCTTAGGATTGTGCTTGAGGGCAAATTCTGAGTAGGGAGCGGGATTCTCCCTCCATAAAGTGCTGACTAGACTAGCACTGAAGAGCTTTCCTTTAACACGGTAGTCCGTCCGTATCGCTGTCGAATACAAACGCCCAAGACTGTCCTGTTTGACTAGAGCTAGTGAAATGTGTTTCAATATTTAAGGCTTGGGTTTCCTAAATTAAATTGGAGTCTTCCGAAGGCCCCACTTACCTGTCGTCTTTTACACTCTTCTCCTTTATAGCAGTCAATCTGCGACTACATTAGGATAAACGGTAATCAATGCTCTGGTGCCGTTTCAGTTGGCCCGCGAACCAGACTCATCTCGCGAGCTCTTGTTTAATTTGCTCTGCAGATAAGGTCTGGCTCTCCTCCCTTACAAAAAGATGTCTGTCCGGTACCAGATAGACCGACCAATCAGAACCGTTTATCTAATATGAGGCGGGATAAATACAATGACGGTGCAGAGGAGCGCCGTAGATGGCTGCTGCTGATGTAGAACGGTCTGTTGATTCTGCTATCGAGACAGTATTAAACGAACTGGACGGTATATTTTCAATAAAAGAGGAACAAACGACTGCACTTAAAGCTTTTGTTGAGAAGAAAGATATCTTTTAACCGAATTATTTCGTCGCTCAGTGCTGCGTCACCCGTTTCGTTGCTATGTTTGGTTGTAGGCCTATCCAAGGGCATTTTAGCCTGCGCCCGTTGGTGAATAGAATTCACCAACCAACTTGGAAATCGAAAATGAACGAAGAGGTTCCAGACTAATTGCAGTTTGCAATTCGTCTGGCGATGCCAGGCTACTTTTCATTTGAACTTATAGTCAAACTGTAGGCAATGTAGGAACCAGTCAAAAGTACACGATTTTTCCTTCAACACTGTCTGTTTCCCATCTTACCTGAGCCAGAGAGACTGGACAAGCGGCACGTGTGTGGGATTCTGCATGGTGTCGTTCTCTATTGGTCTCCTGAGAGGCGTAAAAAGAGAGTGTCTCTCCGTCAGCTCATAGTGCTGATGACGGTATTTCTACCAAAGCAATTCGTAGACAATACCATGGGGTTTATTTAACTCATCTTTGGCTACAAGATAAATAATAAATGGGTTCTAGCTAATCTAACATGTTTCACATTTTTTGGGATGTTGCAGTCATTGTTTATCAATAAAAATAAAATCGCTTTGTTCCTTTTTTTATTCTTCTTCTTGAAAAGATGTGTATGGTTATACACATCTTTGGTATGGTATATGGTTGCTGAAGGTCATTTTACCACTGCTGGTCCTCGGTTTATTTTAACTTTTCTGTCAAGTTGAGTTATTTCCTTCATCAACCCATGCTCATCTCCAGTAGTATTTATTTTTTCAGTTGGCAGTTTGGCCTCAGCAGAAAACCGCTCAGTATGGAAAAACAACAAACCCCAAAAAGCCATTTGGATGCTCCTCTATCGAGGCAGCTGACCTAGTTTCAGTTGACTTTTGTATTGATGCTTTAAAAATGTACTTTCATTTGAGATACATAAAGATTAGGCGGGTTTTGTGTGATTTCTTTCCACTACTAATTTCTACTTTCATTTCCAAGGTCTTACTTGGCTACCACCTGCTGTTTTACCATAATGTGACCCACTGTGCTTTTCAGACTGCCACACTAACCTTTCACAATTACTAGTTTGACCATGAATGTGAATGCCTTGGAAAACATTTGTAAATCTCACACATCTATGAAAAACAGGAAAGCTTTGGCCAGACTGCATATGTGTTAATGGATGTCCTTAACAATAGGCCTGATTCAACTTTATATTAGCATCTTATTACATTTTAATCATCATTAAAATATAATGCATTTTATATTTAACGCACATATATTTTATTTAAAAAAAAACGCTGTTAAAACACATTTTAAAACTATTAATACGTTTGCCTATTCATTTCTAATGCAATTTGGATTGGATTCCGACCGTTTGCTATGCTGATATAGATCCTATGTTGTAGTACTACAGCAGGCACTGGTTCAGCAGCATGCTAATTCTTAATTGACTCTTTGTGCACTTGGCTATGCCTGCAGCCTCCCAGTGTATGTCTGCCAGCTACGGGGTTACAGACGCCGGAAGGCATGAACGAACCAACCAGACCTAATCTCCATCAAGACTAACGGAGAGTCTCCCAGACGTTCTTTTTGGGAAACAATACCAATCTCTAGATTGAAGCCAACACCATTATAACCAGAATAGCGGCGGGCGGGGGGCTGCTTTCACCTTGGCTGGCCTGCCGTTGGGGTGATGGATTGGGCCACGGCGTGGTCGTCCTGAGAGCCAGCCAAGGGGACATTAGGGGATACGCTGACTGTTGTAGAAAATGGCTTGACAACCCTCAAGGACAAAAGCTGATGCTAACACTGCCTTCAGGTCGTTAAGGAGATGTGTTGCTACTGTGCTTAATCAATTATTTTATTCATTTTTTTTTATTATTTGTTCAGGGCAGATTCCTTCCTTACACAATACGAGTGTGTGCTGAGGAAAGGCTTGCAGTATATGCTGATGGATAATTCCCATTGCAATTCTCAAATCATAAATGCTACTTTGGCTGCCACGATTCCACTAAGGATTTTCCTTGGTTTTCCAGGGAATGCATGGTCTGCAGCCGACATATGAGCCTCTAGCCTGTGGCTATAGGCTGTGGGGAACTGGGAAATATGGACGTGAACTATATAACAGATGTGAACTATATAACAGAAGTATACATAGGATGTACTATTTTTAATCTACATAATTAAGACGAAAGGCTATTGTGTTTGGCTATTGTGTCTGGATGTTGTTTCTGCTGGTGTATGGCTGCCACTTTATCTCAAATAAACCAGCATCAGCATTGACAATGCCTTGAAAACACATATTGCACATGTGAGAGAAAGCTATCACACTTTAAGCTCAAATGTATTATTATCAACACAGGACTAAAATATTATGATAACAGGTTCACTTGATCCAACTGCTGCCAACACATCCAGTAATAACACTAACTATACCATATTCCTGAAATGTCTTTCTCTCGTGCAAGGCTGTTTCAGGCACTATAACATCACTTACACTAATACATAGTAAGATTATTTACAATTTATGTTAAATACAAACTTGAATACATTTATATTATTTATACTACATAATGAATGTAATACAAAGTAATTGGAATCCAGAAATCTTCCAATAATCAATTAACTTGAGATACTGAAGCAGCTAGAAATTAAAAACCACTGTCATGAAACTGAACTACTGATTTAGTCCACATTATTAACATATCTCTTCTGGTGCATTTGATATGCCTGAGGGAACAGTATAGAGTGAGTTTCCAGCCGGCTCACTGCCTTTATTGATTAGAAATGTAATTAGAAGACATGCCTTGTTCTGCATGTGGTGGCAGGTCGCAATCAGATCATTGGGTTAACAGAAATGGCTACTTAATTATTTAGCCACTATGTTTTTTTTACCATGAGGTAGCGGTGTTTACCTCATACATGTTTTAAAGTTATCTTTTACAGCAAAAAATCACTGCTTCTTTAACTAACTGCTTTTGAATTCTATCCAGAATCTCGGCCTTCATGTTCTTTTAGTTTTGACCTGTGTTAGATACTCCTTTTCTCTATATTCATGATTGAGGCCTGTCGAGAGTTTCCACCTGATTATGTAGTGTCTTCCAGAAGCCCCCTCGGCCACCTGGCGTCCACATTCAGCCATCTCAGCAGGCTGTTTGGGATGTGATCCAGACAGCCCGGGTCTCTTGGTTCTGTTCTAGGACGGTCTGCTTGGCACATCAACAGCTGGTCATTAGTGCTGACTTAGAATTAAATACATCTCTTGGGGGGGGGGCGGGCACTGCTAACACATACTTCATGATTGTCTGTCACCACGGCAACAAAGAAATGTGTCTATCGCACGTCAAAACAATGTTTTTATGCATTCCCCTGCAACAGTGTGTTGTGCATCGTATTGCACTCTGTGAAAATGTTTTCTTCTTTGTAGTGGAAATAGGATTCGATTTTCCCTGCAGTCAAGCTGTTCTGTCCTCTCTGCTTGTGTTGTGCCAACAGAGATCATGAACGTGTGGTCTGCATTTCAATGCACACAGGCCTGGCCCCCCTCTGTGGCACAGGCTTACAAACTGCTCGTACATTCAGTTGCACTCTCCTCTTGTTATCTGTTTGCCAGGTTCAGGAATATTTAAGGCCAAGTTGAATTGAATACCGAAGGAGAATTCATTGTTTAAATCTGTCGGTCGATCTGTCTATTGTTCATATATCAATCAAACAGATTATCTGTTTGTTTCTCTGCCTCTAATGTGCAGTCCCCCTCATTTTCTATAGCTCACAATTACAGTCTTTGAGAGTCTTTGCGTTCATTCAAACCACCCAACCTGATAATTAACAATAAGATAACCTTTTTAAACCTATTCAAAAAGTAATGGAATATCACAAAATGTGTCTCAGCTTGTATCAAGTCTGTATAAACCCAAAGTCAGACACACTTAATGCAAATTATGTGCCAATTCATTGGACCGCTAAACCTTTACTTAAACGTTATTCTTGAAATGAATATAAAAATCCTGTTAGATGGATGTTTAATTGTTTGGCACGGTTAATAAATCTCAGCGCCACTGTATCTACCAAAATATTCTCCTTTCTTTGTGTTT
>OMKX01108112.1:0-11575 GCA_900302425.1 Brosme brosme
TATTATATTATTAAATATGTTACACATTAAAACAATATGATTAACTGTATATTATATTATTAGCTATATTACACATTAAAACAATATGATTAACTGTATATTCTATTATTAACTATATTACACATTAATGTGTAATATAGTTAATAATAGAATATAGAGTTAATCATATAGTTTTAAAACTATATGATTAACTGTATATTATATTATTAGCTATATTACACATTAAAACTATATGATTAACTGTATATTCTATTATTAGCTATATTACACATTAAAACTATATGATTAACTGTATATTATATTATTAGCTATATTACACATTAATACTATATTATTAACTACATATGTATGTATGTCTGTTGCTGGTGATCAGCCAGACTCCAGCTCCTACCTGGGAAGTTGACGGTTGCCTGCACAGGTGCGCTGTTGGCCACAGCGGCGTGAACCAGGTGAGGGTACTTCAGCCGGAACCAGGCGGCCAGCGAGCCCGGGTACGAGCCGCCGAACGCCACCCACAGGCTCTTGGTCAGGCCCCGGGCACCCCCCAGGGAGGTGCGGAAGTGGGCCAGGTCCGCCAGGGCTTGGCGACTGCTCAGGAAGCGCAGGTTCTCCGTGCTGAGGTCCCTGGGGGGAGGAGCCGATGGAGGACAGCGTTTTACAATCTCTCCGTCCGTGCTCTGTGTTCCTCAGACATGTGAGAGGTCATTTTCTACTCTGCTCACCCTTCATTCTGACAGCGCAGTGGCGCTATCTAGTGGCAACCGTATGAGGAGCATACAGTTATTAATCGTTTTGAAAAATGTATTATGAAAAGGAACACAATTTTCATAAACAGCAACTTGGATGTTGAAGCGACAATATAACAAGCTAATCCATTACAGATATAAATGCAGTGTTGCTGGTTTTCAGGCCAAAGTTAAAGATGCTGTAGGTAAGATTTAAGAGTTATTATTTGAGTGTAATCTGTAAGAAATGACATAACCATCCAACAGCTAGAAGGGAGAGTAATGCTGTGAGAATATCTGTTTTGAATTGACTGCACCTGCCTCTGTTCTGTATGAACCAGTTTAGATTTCAGAGTGCTTCTGTCTTTCTCAGTGTGGCTCTCTTCAGCTCTTTCCTGCCCTGCTTCACTGGTTGTAGTGTTCAGATGGTTAGACCGTGACATAAACCACGATGTGAAGAAGACGACACACACACAGCAGGGTACGGTACGTACGCGGTGGGGTGGCTCTGCCCGTAGAAGCGGTGCTCCAGCAGCAAACACAGAGCGCCCATCTTCTGGGCGTACAGCAGCCAGGTGCCGTTCTTCATCCACGCTGGGTTGGCCGGGCCTTCTCCACCGATCATCAGGAACACAGGCCCTCCAACCCTGTAGAACTGGTCCTTCACAAAGTACCTCTGGGAGAAAACATGAAAGGGTGGGTGGGCTGTGGGTTAGGATTCAATCCATAAACCCATAAACCCTTTTAAAATACCCGTCAAAATCAAAAGTTCTTCAAAGATCACCAGGGACATGCTTGGACGTTACTGTCTTGGAGGTATCACAAAGAAGTTACCTGTCTATTTCTATTCATGTATACATGCTGCATACTGATGGCTCAGAGCACAATATGAAGTACAAATATTAGAGCATTTTATAACAACATTTGGATTTGTTTAGAACTCTAATGAACTGTGAATTACATGAAAGCAAATCCAGACAAATGCACTTCTTCTTTCCCCATCCTGATTAATACATGAACCGAAAGACATGCCTAGCATTACTCCTGCCAGAGCTGCCTCTCCTGCGCCTAGTTCCACTTCCCTAAAATGAAGTGTGGTAAAAGTACCAGCGTTAGTCTACTAATAGTATACACTACAAGAAATGCTTCAAATTACACTGCAAATGGTAACATACCAGCACTGCCTTTAGTTTATAGGACCAGGGCACATAGTCTCTGGAAGGCACTTCAGTATTCACGTTGAACTGGAACTATTTTTTATTAAGGTTCCCACATACCCATAGCTCAACCTTGTTCTCTAGCCATTGAGACGACAGAGTACCAGATGGGGCCAACATACACTCACACACACACTGACACTGGCCCTCACCTGCTTCCACGTCCGGCTGTCTGCACCATTGAAGTGATCTAGTTTCTGAATGAACCATTGATCCTCGACCACCGTCTCGTTGCAGGTACCTTGCAATCGATTAAATGTTCTGAATCCTTTCAGGCGTTGTCCCTCACAAACAACAGAAATGAAGAGGATGGCGGCTACTTTACAAATGAAAGTCCCAATCTGCAACGCCATGTTGAACCTCGAAGTAAAACAAAAGCATGTGATTTCGTCCCCATTCAATCATGTGACTTTTTCCAGTACGAAAACAAACCACTAAATACTTGCTCGCTAGATGGCAGTAGAGAGAAATTAAACATGGCTCAGGCAGTGAAGAAGTCCTTCGCTTCAGTCCTCCATAGTTCTTCACTAGCCGACAGTTAACGCAAGTGCGACTATGGAGGAGGCAAAAAACAAAGAGAAAAAACAGACCGAGAAGACCGAGAAGACCGAGGAGAAGGAGAAGGAGAAGGAGAAGGGGGAGAAGGCGCTCGGGAAGGACAAGGATAAGAAAGAAGAGAAAGAACTGGTAAATGTTGAAGGTTTATCTGTTGTGGAGCTAGCTGTGCGTTTCTCCTGAGTCACTGCTGCGCTGACAATATGGCTGAGGAGGCCCAGATCTTCACATTACATTGTCATCTTATGGATTTTCTACTCATTATGGAATAGTGGCCTCTGCGTTGTCTCGTTGTAGTCCTTTCCATCCTCCTAAATACTGCGTTTTGTATTTTTAATTCATACAGACTGACGTCCTTCCGTTAGCTTAGCGCTAGCTAGCCGCTAGCCGATGAGCGGTGGCTAATTGAAATGCCCACCAACTATGAGAACTGTCTGCTGTTGGTAACATCCTGATCAAATAATGAATTTGCCTCGCATAAACACATTCAATGATATATTTTTTATTCATTGACCCATTTACACGATTACAAAGTGTGTTACACATTGTAACAGTCAGATGTTTTTAGTATAACCTACTATAGCAATGTGCAGTGTTGTTTAACCACCTATTGAGCTGAATTGAACTTGTATGTTTTGTTTTTTTATATTTATCTTCTCCTTGAATGCTTTTTCTACAGTCTGAGGAAGACAAACAGCTGCAAGAGGATTTGGAGCTGCTGGTCGAACGGTTGGGTGTACGTATACACCGATGAGGATTCATTCATTAAATTAAATTAACAACAACAAACAAGGGTCTTGCTCAGAAGTAAATGATACACTCGCCACGTTCACTCGTTCTACGGAGCGTGTGAGTCGGCGCTTGGAAAATAATAATGACCCCTGCTTTATCTGACATGGACAGGATGAGGACACAGCTCTACACCATGCTGCCCTGGAGGAGCTCCGCAGACAGATCCGCTCCTCCACCACCTCCATGACCTCGGTGCCCAAACCCCTTAAGTTCCTGCGCCCACACTACGCCAAGCTCAAGGATATTTACGAGGCTATGCCCAGTGGGGAGAACAAGGTAGGACACTGGCCCACTGCGCTGGTCTAGTATTTATAATGGTATGGGCCTTAGCCTTCATTAAATATAGGCCAGAGATCGGCATCGTAGCGGACATTTTCTTATCTCATTCAAATCAAATGTAATGCATGGTATATACTAGCCCCATAATCCCCCCTGCACGCTGAGACGGAGCTTCACCATCCACACACACCGTAGCGTTCTGCTAAGTGTCTGAAAAGCTCAACTTTCTCTCAGACGCCGCGGTCGACCGCTGCCCAGACAGAGCTCCACACGTCCACACACACCGCCCAGACAGAGCTCCACACGTCCACACACACCGCCCAGACAGAGCTCCACACACACACCGCCCAGACAGAGCTCCACACGTCCACACACACCGCCCAGACAGAGCTCCACACGTCCACACACGCCTCACCGCCGGGGCCCCTGGGTCGTGACGTCTGAGTGCCTCGGAAAAGGCACTTAGGCGTCACCAAAATAACGCCACCTGCGTTCAGCAGAGTGGAACGTTCATAGTGTTTTGGGGAGACTGGCAAAAACATAGGATTTTATCCCTTTTTTCTCTAAATTGGGGACTTACATTTTTTTATTATTAATATGTGGACGATCATATAAGACAAAAATGATCACGTTTAAAACAAAAATAAAATGGTTTTGGGTTCACTGGCTCTTTAAGTGTTGACTAAATATGACGTATTTAGCAGCATTTCCACAGTATGTCATCTAAAGCAGAATTGAACACGTGGTTTTCTTAAGCCTTTTGCTTGCTTCTGTGCTTCCAGCATTTCTGTGCTGACGTTGTGTCGGTGCTGGCCATGACCATGAGCGGCGAGAGGGAGTGTCTGAAGTACCGCCTGCTGGGCTCCCAGGAGGAGCTGGCCTCGTGGGGCCATGAATACGTCAGGTGGGTCGCGGAGCGCAGGCCTGTAGGGACAGGAAGTAGCGGAGAAAAGCTCTGCTCGCAAGGAAGAGTAACGGGAGGCCCATCATGGCTTTAGATCCACAGACGACTGTAACAAAAGGACAGGTTGTGGAAATGCAGATGTTCTTCTGAGGCTGTCCTATTTCTTTTTGGTGCTTTAAGCAGGTTAACATCGATTGTGCAAGCAAGGAATAAACTCCTTCACATTCAGTGCCAGAAGGAAAAGCTTTTGAAAATGTTTTTCGGTTGTATCTATTAAAAAGAAAAGAAAATTGTGATATAAGTCATTATAGTATTATATAGCATATATAATATATATAGCATATAGCATTATGTATGACATGTAGCATGTATGACAAAATATTCCTACTTCTTCTTTGATAAGTCTTGCAGGGTTTAAATACTTATGGCCTGTAGAATAATGACTAGAAAGGAACTCATCGCCCCTCTTCCATAGATTCGGTCCAAATTTCAACAAGTACTCATGTTTAGCATGATGGTGATCGCATCTTTAGTTCTTCTCTGCAATTCAGAGCGTGATGTCGAAATGTTGAATATACAACATCTTTCCAACTGAAAAAAATTATACTTTCACACTACATAAACTGCTATGAAGATGTGTAATTATTTGAATTCGGTACGTTTCTTGCCGGCGGTCATTATTGTAAAAGTTGTCGAACATGCGAGAAGTCTACCTACCTGTGCAGCCTCACCGTGGCCAACACACCGTGTTGCAGTGTCCTTGGTGTACTGTGTTTGACTGAACTGCGTTTGGAAGGCATCTCCTCGCCTCCCAGTGGCTGATCTTCTGGGTCCGCCTTGTTTCCCCAGGCACTTGGCCGGCGAGGTGGCCAAGGAGTGGCAGGAGGTGGAGGAGAGCGACAAGACCAAGCAGGAGACGCTGCTCAAGCTGGTGAAGGAGATCGTTCCCTACAATATGGCGCACAACGCCGAACACGAGGCCTGCGACCTGCTGATGGAGGTGGAGAGGCTGGACATGCTGGAGAACTACATCGATGACAATGCCTACGCCAAGGTCTGTCTCTACCTCACCAGGTACGTCTGATGGAAGGGGAAGCCTGATTCAAGGTATTCACTGTTTAAACAACTCATCAAAAAGCTCCTCCTACCAATAATAACATTATTAGGTCATATACTCATTTACGATGATGCTTTTTATCTTTTCTGCTGATCTGCAGAATAGTGCTTGGGGTTTTTCTTGGCATGCTCTTGAATAGAGCTGGTGCTGAGGTGCATTTTCATTGAATCTTTGCTTTATGATGTTTTGTTTTATGATGATCAATGTCCCGTCTGCTGGCTTTACATTGAAGCTTTCCCGAGTGGGACTCTCCCCAAAAGATAAACACAGTACTTGATGGGCAGTGGGTGGACCCTGGGCTATGACAATGTGGTTGCTCAGGTGTTCCCAGCACAAAGGCACTGGGTGCAATCCCCCATGGGCACAACTTTCCTGTGGGCATCCCTGAGCAAGATCTCAACCCCAACCTACTCCTTAATGACACGTCTCTGAATTCACCCATCCACTCAATAGCTGCATGGTAATGCAAGTAGATTCCCATGGTGGACTGTGATTGGATAAATATTGCATATTGCACTTCAGAGATGTACAGGGAAGCCATTCCAGTGTAAATATGTGTCGAGAAACAAGTTGTATTTGTCAAAGTCAGAGTTGACATGAAGAAAAGCATCTACAACAAAGCAGTACAAACCAGGGCTCTGGCTAAAGTGGTGTCGCTAACTCTCCATCTTCTTGTCCCCTGACCAGCTGCGTGAGCTACGTTCCTGAGCCGGAGAACTCTGCGCTGCTAAAGTGCTCTCTGAACATCTTCCGCAAGTTCAACCGTTACCCAGAGGCCCTGCGCCTCGCCCTGATGCTCAACGACGTTGAGCTGGTGGAGAACATCTTCACCTCCTGCAAGGACATGTGCGTATGCTCACCCAGGGCTGTCCGACAAGGCCTTTCCCAATAGTCAAAAGAAGCATTATTCTTCACCATTACCAGTCACAAATACCAGTCAGGTTTATCATTTCACCTCGTGCCTTGGTCAAAACCTGGTGCATTTCCAGATGTTTAGGTGAGCAGGTCTTCAGCCATATCTTCAGCCAACCCTTCTCCAATGAAGGGTTGACCTGAACCTGTCTGCACCCCCTCCCACCACAGTGTCACGCAGAAGGAGATGGCCTTCATGCTCGGTCGCCACGGCATGTTCCTGGAGCTCAACGAGGACGTGGAGGACTACGAGGACCTGACCGAGATCATGTCCAACGTCCAGCTCAACAGCAACTTCCTGGCCCTGGCCAGAGAGGTGAGGCAGGCTGCGAGGAAGCAGGGGTCAAGAGTGGTTGACGGCAGAGATGGAGGACGTAGGGGGACGGGGTAGGGGTTTGGCTTCTGTGCTGGGATTCACTGCAGGTCAACAACACGGCCTTAAAATAGAAATGAACAAACATTTGAATACATTGAGTGTTGCGCTTATGGCAAATTCAGGATGGACAAGATAATGGTGGACGTGGATTGGAGAAAAAAACTGTTGGCACATGGAGGGCGGACTACTTGCAACACACACTAGTGATAAAATAATGCCGTATTACCGAGAACAGCTTGTCCTCAGACTGCAGATGGGTTTGGGGACAACAAAGGAAGAGGCAGACTTGAAGACTGATGTGTATGAGTCAGGGCAGATGAGGGGAGGGGATAACAGCGTATTTCTAGCTGGAGCACATTAATGAACGTATTTTCTTGCCCTTTCCTCCTACGCAGTTGGACATCATGGAGCCCAAAGTCCCAGACGACATCTACAAAACCCACCTTGAAAATAACCGTGAGTAGAGGTTGTGGGTGTGAGTTGTGTTGTCTATTGATAGGTCTGGGGAACATGTCACATGACCAAGGGGAACGCAATAAGGAGCATGTGCAAGTGAACGCTGGCTGATTTAGTAGTGTTACGCTTTTACATTTTCGTCTGCCTTGCACTGTAGCTGGTGACCAAGTTAGACCGCTAGTTCCCCGCCAGGCGCTGTAAAGCCCAGGGGCCATGGCCTCCAGTTCCTTCGCTTTCTGACAGAACTGCAAGGCCTATGCCACATGGTTCATTGACAACAATTCAAGTGGAGGATATGTAGGTAGCGTTCACTGCGGTGCCGTGGACCCCTGTTGTGAGAGCATCATGTGCGTGTGCCCCAGGGTTCGGCGGCAGCGGCTCCCAGGTGGACTCCGCCCGTATGAACCTGGCCTCCTCCTTCGTCAACGGCTTCGTCAACGCCGCCTTCGGCCAGGACAAGCTGCTCACGGACGACGGCAACAAGTGGCTGTACAAGAACAAGGACCACGGTGAGCGGGCTGCACCTCTCTGCACCTCTCTGCACCTCTCTGCACCTCTCTGCTCCTCTCTGCCTCGAGGGCTTGAGACGGGGATGGGAATGTCAGAGTTTGTCTCGCTGCAGAAGGGACAGTTATGCAAATGAGGACTCACTCTTCACAGGAGGCGACCAGGGCAGAGATTGCTACAAATAGGATTTGAGCCCCAGCGTTATTTGAGGGCATCGCAGCAAGAGATGTGTTATTGTGTTATTAAGCAAAGTTATTAAGTATTAAGTATTATTAAGCAAAGTTTACAACATTTAAAGTTTGAAAATGAGATTTGTCTTATTTGCTCCAATGGTCTGTTTTGCGGCCCGTTGACGGAAGCAAGCTAAGAAAAGATGATTATTATTATAAGATTTATTTTTGCATTTGAATGCTTCATGATAGAGAGACAGACAGGAAGCTATGGGAGGGAGAGGGGAAGACACGCAGCACAGACCACAGGCAGGAATCAAACCTGGTCGCTGCGGTAAGGACTGGACCTCAAATGGTGCGCGCTCTACCAGGTAAGCTACCGGGGCGCCCCAGATGACGGATGGTAATAACGGTGTGTGTGTGTGTGTGTGTGTGTGCGCTCAGGCATGCTGAGCGCCGCAGCTTCCCTGGGGATGATCCTGCTGTGGGACGTGGATGGCGGCCTTACCCAGATAGACAAGTACCTCTACTCCTCGGAGGACTACATCAAGGTGGGCGGGGCCACACTGTCACTCTGTGTATTGGATGGTTCATGTTAAGAATACTAGGATTTATTAATTATGGAAAAGGTTTGTTATGCATGTACATAATGTTGTGCTTGGTTATAACCCTGTTATATGCGTTTATGGTTAATTCTACTCTGGACGGATTGCACACTTCGTAGAAATCCTACTAGGTCAAGCGTTTGTGTTATGCATTATTCAAAACCTTTTTTCTAGTAATTTGCGGATTATTTTCACGGTGTACTCAATTATGGTCAAGATCTGGTTACGCCAAAGGGATATTCCCATCTCTACACGCTGCTGGGATGCAGTTAGCGTGTGCGTGCTCTGCACCAAGCGATGTCCTCCCAGCGCCTCGAAGTCCCCTTAATGTCCCTTACAGTCAGGGGCGCTGCTGGCCTGTGGCATCGTCAACTCCGGCGTGAGGAACGAGTGCGACCCCGCCCTGGCCCTGCTCTCAGACTACGTGCTCCACAACAGCAACGTCATGAGGATAGGAGCCATCTTCGGGTAAGCCTCATACAGATCCATCAAGAGGATGCGACCCTATAATGTGCTGTATGACCAAACGTGTTCAATTAGAAAGCAACGTTGCACAATGGAGTCGTCCCCGCCGGTCACCAGTGGTACACGCATAGATTGACTCCTGGAGGTTTGACGGTAGGGGGGGCGATGTGACATTATATCGACCTAGATACCGATATTAACTTGCCCACCAAACGTCACCTTGCATAATTGAGTATGCCTCAAATGCGCTTCGTGATTTAAAACCCTTTCCTTTTCCGTTGTTCGTTGCGATTCTTTTTCCCACGTCAATAAAATAGTGAAACATTCAGCTGAACGGGGCGGTACTCATGCACGGGAACATATTGCGAAACAATTGACATTATTTAGAATGCATTGCATTGTTCAATCTGCTTCACCAGGCCGTACTGATCATCAGATGATATACCATATATATTGTAATATATGCGGCTCAATGATGCCTTATTTGTTGTGACTTTTGCGTGGTTTAAACCCCAAAAATGGTTTGGCTTATCAGGGTCTCCCCAGCTGTGTACAGGCGAGGCCTAGTGCTACGCTCAATAACCTACCGCCTCGACCAACAAGTTTACTTTTACACATATGACAACCTATGAAACAACATATGAAAAGTATAACCACAATGAAGGCGTGCGTTCATGTCATCTGCTTTCAATTTGACCGAAAATATATAGGCTGCTTTTAGCCTTAATGAACAATGACTCAAATATAGTACCGTAATTGATCAAAGTAATTGAGTTAACTCAAAGAGTGGGCGGTCTCTATGGAGATGGAGAGCTGTGTCTGAGGACACACAGGACCAGATGCAGAACCATTCTATATCGCAGAGCAGTGAGGATTCAATATGCCAAGAACCAACGCAGAGAATCATTTTCATTCTCAACTTTATTACAGCTGCTATTGTCAGTTTGAATTTTACTTTTCTTTAATCATCTTTAATGGTTTCGAAATGCTGCCAAACTATAGACGTTTTCTGCCTGATAGTCTTTTCTTCTAGACCACGGTCTAGCATGTACTCTATAATGTTTGTAGAGTGCCACTACCGTTACACAAAGGGGTGATCGAACACACAGTAAGGACATTTATTGAAAGCAAAACATAACAGCAAATTCCACACAGAAGTTAAATCACCAGCGCCACAAAAAAACCTTGTATACCTTTAAGGCATTTCCTTCTAGAAGCCAACCAATGCTGTGGTATCCCTCGTTTAACACCCCCATCCTCCCAATGCTGTGGTATCTCTCACTTAGCACCCCCATTTTCCCAATGGAATGTTCCGCTGTTACTCGTGCACAACTTTACACACATGGCGATTTGACTATTAAAGACAAAGTCGACTTAATGTCTTTCATTCGAAGATTCAATCAATTGAATATTCAAGGTCACCCCCATATTCATAGACCTGCAATTATCCCAATGTTATGTTGATCAATGATCTCGATAGTAGTTTTGCAAAAAGGGCCAATGTTAACTTCTGACCACATGTAACACGATATATTCCTCTACCGTAATGATTCACCGGACGAGGAACAAGGCAGCCTTATTGGAACCTAAAACGTGGCTCATTCTTAAGCTCCTACAGAACAGCGTTACTAACAAAGTATCACAAAGTGGCCCTGGGTCGTAACACACCCCCTCCTGAGCAGAACTGGCCGCACAAACCACATTTTTTAAATAGTGTTAGAATCCCAGCTGAAACAGCAGGTTCACTTGCTCTTCTAGGCAAAACCATTTTTTTTTTTAGAGTCTAGAAATTCTATAAGTCGCGGTTTTTCAGTTCAGCCATTTCAGAAACTGTAGGAAAGTAAAAATGCTAATAAATCGATTTTAAATTGAAAAACCACCCAGCCCTACATTTTTCCATAAGATATAATTATAGAACATCGTTTTTCCAATATCATTCTAGCAGTGCTGCTGAAGTGTGTGTGTGAGGTTCTCTATGCTGATGCCATCCCATCGTCTGTGATTCATGATATTGTTGCTTCTGTTCTACACAATCAAACATGTCGGCTACTTTCTATCATTACAGTCCTTGTTGTGTTAAGTCTTTAGGCTCGCTACCTTCATTTAGTCCAAGCTTTCCATGAGATAACTACAGTATCATCATTTATCTTTTATTCTTCTATAGCAGAACGCTTCTTTTCTTAGTATTTTTCCACAATATTTCATCAATGATAATAATGACGATGTCACAACTGAGGGGGTGCAGTAGGGGGGACCTATGATTTAAATGAACCAACAGCCCTTGGGGTGCCCACCAGCAGGTCTAACTCTAAGCAGCAGGGCTGATAGTCCACCAGCAGGTCTAACTCTAAGCAGCAGGGCTGATAGTCCACCAGCAGGTCTAACTCTAAGCAGCAGGGCTGATAGTCCACCAGCAGGTCTAACTCTAAGCAGCAGGGCTGATAGTCCACCAGCAGGTCTAACTCTAAGCAGCAGGGCTGATAGTCCACCAGCAG
>OMKX01108113.1:0-10643 GCA_900302425.1 Brosme brosme
CTGCAAGCAATCACGGAAGAGGAATTCTAGTGAACAAACCTAATTTTGTCTTGTCTGTATTATGAGTTTGAAGGTACCCAGCGCTACGCTGTGGGGCCTAGAGCTACACTGTGGGGCCTGGAGCTACACTGTGGGGCCTGGAGCTACACTGTGGGGCCTGGAGCTACGGTGTGGGGCCTGGAGCTACGGTGTGGGGCCTGGAGCTACACTGTGGGGCCTGGAGCTACACTGTGGGGCCTGGAGCTACCCTGTGGGGCCTGGAGCTACGGTGTGGGGCCTGGAGCTACGGTGTGGGGCCCGGAGCTACGGTGTAGGGCATACCTCTGTCGCGGTGGAACTCGTCCTTGGACACGCCGTCGGCGCAGGAGTCAAAGTATTTCTGCAGGGTGTCCACTTGTCTGCAGAGAATGTCCCGGAAGGTCTCCATCTCAGCCAGCTTCTCACGCAAGCTGTGCCCCTGCTGGGAGAAAATTGATTTAACAGAGAAGGAAGAGAGAGAGGGAAAAAAAGAAAGATTGAAAGAAAGAAAGAAAGAAAGGGAGAAGAGAAAGAACGAGAACGAGAAAGGGTGAGGAATTGACCCAACAGAATAATGGCATGGATGCAATGTTCAGGAACACACCGACGACAGATACACATTTTTGTTCCTAACCGTTGGTCTCCCTTACCTTGAAGGAGGAGGTGGAGGTGGCCGACAGGGCGCTGGCGGCGGAGGTGAGGGACAACATGGAGCCATGCCTCCTCAGACTGGTCTCTGAACCGTAGCCTGACTCAGCCTGTGCTCAGAGAGACAGAGAGGAACAGGGATGGAGCCAGGGGGAGGGGGAAAAAGGAAGAGTGGGAGAGAGAAAATGTGAAAATGACATCATTAGGGAGGAAATGACAGAAAAGGGAGAGGGGATGGAGTGTGTTGGGTTAGGAAAGTGGATCCCACACCGGCCGAGGAACACAGCCAAGCAGAACAAAATAGATAGAACGTAGCAAAATAAGAAGCAATGATTTCTGGATGTGGTTATTGGAAAAGACTACGAAATGATGACGTCCAGCACTGTCGATGGGCAGAGGTGTGGACCAGTGTGCGTTCAAACGGCAAATGTTAAATTCACACAAATAGGGAAAAAGGACTAAAAGGGTTTGTGGAGAGGGTACATCATGGTTAGAAAACCCTGTAGCTCTTCAACGCCATTCAGGAAAACACCTTATCCACAACAGCAGGGCGCACACCCACACCCCCACTAGAAAAACACTATCTTCACGAGAGCAGGGCGCACACACACACACACACACACACACACACACACACACAAACAAACGTAATTCCTGTTTGCTTTAGGGCCAACTGTCAGAGTCAGAAAGTCATGATGTAACATGTCAGCTGAACAACCCCATGGGAAGGCCTTTGGGGCATTCATGCTACGCGACTCATACAACATCCATGGTCGATGGTGGGTTTACAACACATTAACAGCGTATCTGAGCTGCTTTACATATTAAAGACGGTTACACGAGTCTGGGGTTTCAGAGAATTAATTAAACTTGGCTCTCGATGGACCTTAAATTCCAGCCTCCCTATGACCCCTCCTTCCTACTTATCAAGCCAACAGCAAGCACAGCCAGGTCCTTGTTAGGATCACAACAGAAGGGCTGGCAGCTCGGGGCATCTCGAAGGAAAACAAGTTAGTATCAACAGGACCAGAAGAGCAGGCAGGCCTTCAGGTGACTGACACGAGACGCCCCACATGAGCCCCCTCTCGGCCAGAAGCAGTCCCATGATCGCATCATCTCAGGGGAGGTGGTGTGTTACAGGCTCAAGAGGGTTCACATAGACCACTGGTGAAAAACTAAGCTAAGATGACACAATTTCCCTCAAACCCTAGTTTGTTTAAAGTTTGTCAAGATATGCAAGGCAGAATTCAAATAATTAAATATACATGGATAGTGCAGCAAAGGAAGATGGGAGCGTTGGTTACTGAAAGACACATTTTTTATGTATATTGGAGGGAATAGAATACTTTAAGTTTGGTTCATTTGTTGGTTGTTTCACAGGGCAAGTGCTGTATAACCCGGTACAACTTTGATTTCATACTTATTGACAAAGGTCTGACAAATCTTGAGTGATTAATTTGACCTCATTTGGCCTCCTAAGATTATTCCAGGGTTAAAGCTATTGGTTAAGCATTATCCCATTTCAAATCAGATTTTCCTGCATTGATTAAGCATTGTCAGCAATTCACTTTGATAAATATTCCATGTCAGTATCATATACATTAATATGACTGACCAGCTGAACCATTTTACTACAAGAACTACATCTGCAATCGTGTGTAACTTTGGGGGGTTTATGTGCAGTGTAATTTCTTACAAATCTGGCATTCAGTGTTGTAAAGAGTAAAACAACTCAATTTGTAATGGCAAGAACATAAAAGTATTGTTGGCAGGAGAAACGGTTATATTTCTCAATGTGATTTTTCAAGCCCTTATATCTAGGCAATTAACGCAAGTCCATTAGCTATTATTACTAGTCCAGTATATTTTTGCAGTGTATCCCGATTCGCAGTAAAATCTAATGAAACAATTTAGACATGAAACACCCCAATACAAGTTACCCAATCACACACGTTTTCACAAATTAATACTTTTCTCATCATAACCAAGCTGAAAGTCCCAAAAAGAGCTTTCACTCTCTCCATAATTTACCTAAAGCCATTATTCCAGCTAAAGTTGTTTGACATAATACTATATATCTATACATTAACATTTAATGTATCGAAAATATGAGGCAAAGCAAGCACAAAAAACTGCCCAACATACATTAAATTATTAGCTGAGTAGCGGACCACAGCTACTAGCTATAGTTTGCACATCCCATGAAATCATCAGAGTCCATGCTCTTTCATAAATAATCCAGCTGGGACAACAATGCATCACTCAGCATTTACATTTATTTTTTTATGCCACTTAATGACATGCATCTTTACACAAACGAGAGGCAGCATGCAAATGCACATACACGTGATTGGAATACACACAAAAAGCCCCATGAAGGAAGATTATACACGATGAATGCGAATTATGCAAAAAAGGAAAAAAAGGCACAAATGAGTGAGTAAATGCAAGCTTAGCTAGCAGCATGCTAACATGCTAGAAGCCCACCATTCGGCCATTCCAGCAGCCAAAGCAGAGCAGGGCACTGCTACAGTCCGGGCGGCTACCTAGCCCCAGCATGGCCCGGCTGCTACCCCCGACTCTGCCCCCTTTCCAAAAAAAAAACTGTGTGCTTTAAATCCGGTATTCCCAGCTCCACTGGACACACCCTACTGAGGGACAAAAGGAGGAGGAGGAGAGGAGAAGCTACTCCGCTCAAGACCCCCGTGCATCCAAGGCAGACGGCAGAGATCAAGTGGGGACACGGAGAGAGGGAGAGGGAGGGAGGGAGGAGAGACAGAACGAGGGGACAGTATGGGGAAACACAAATTAAAGACAACAAAGGGATTTCTTTTCTTCTGAAGAAAGGGATGAGGACGAAGGAGCAATAAGTCATCGGGACAAACAGAGAGCGAAGAAGAGAGTTGCCGCTCCTCAGCAGAGCAATGATGCAGCTCTGATTGCACTCAGCACTGAAGTGCACACACATACACACACACACAAAATCAAAACATACCCACCCTGATGCGTAAAACATTTCCTTCTGCCAGGTTTTGCCGTTGAGAAAACTCCATAGATGCAGTCACCAGCAACGAATGTGTGGCTGTGTGTGTGTGTGTGTGTTTCTGAATGAGTAGAAAACAAACTAATTTTGCGTGTATAAGGACGGTGTGTGTAACCTATGAAGAACGAGACAAATAGATTTACCAGTCAAGACGGCTCCAGTATAAAGAGTGAGAGAGAAAGATGGACAGATGGAAGGGAGAGAGAGAGAGAGAGGCAGACAGAAGGAGAGTGAGTGGGCAGGAGAACTGTTACCTGGATACACAGCCTCTTTGTGCATCTCTTCTCTTTATGCTATGATGGGATTGAATCAGAGTAAGACTCACAATGTGTCAACAGACCAGGAGTTGATGGAAGTGTTGGATTACAGATTGTTATTGTATTTCAGTCCTATAAAAAGAAGACTATTGGATTAAGTGGTGGAAATTCACCTAAACTGAATTTGTAAATGTATGTCCAAAAGCAGCGAGAATACAAGCAGGATCTGAATATATTGAGCACCCTTAAGATAATATCAGACATGTACTCATTCAAGAATGCCACGGTATATTCGGCCTGCCTTACAGAAATGAACATCTCACACCTTCTTCAGTTGCGTCATAAACATAAATTGTTTAGGCTGCAACTGGTTTATTCGAGTTTTTTGGTGTCCAGATGTGTGTGCTGATGTTATTGTGTGCAAGTATGTGTGTTTTGTGTAAGTATGTGTGTTTTAGGAGTGTCAGTGTATATCTGTGTGTAGTGTGTTTAGGTCGGGGTAACCCTGTTTAAAGTGAACTCATAAACTTTGCATGGTGGTCTGTAATTTTCCCATCACATTCCATCTGAGCATCAGTGAGAGCCTATCGGACTGCACCCCTCCAGATTTTGCCACTTTTGAATCAAACAGCTTTCAAAAAAGGCCCTGTTTGTCAAGAATACAGCAACATGTCCCCCTGTCCAGCAGAGCACCCACACATAAACACTCCCACACTCAAAGTGGTCTGCATGCAGCCAACCATTTTTAATGACTAACATTTGGCATTTAAATAAATGTGTTTTCATTGGAAATGGCACTCAAGCCATTTGAAAAGCACTTACCATGACAAAATAACAAAATAAATAACTAAATAGCGGTGCTTGAAAGGTTATCCCAGTAATTGACTGGGGGAACCATGTGTGAAAGGGGCTTAAGAGAGCAGCGAGAATCTACAAGGAAGTGTTAGATTCCTTTAAGGGCAGCTAGCTAGTGGCGGTCCCCTGGTATTATCGCATCTCTGTGGCAAGTGTGGCCAGTAAATGACAACCAACACCATGTTTGTGAAATACTGGATTCAATCAAAAACCCTCACTCATCAGTAAGAACATCTGAAATTACTATTGCTGCACATCGGCCCTTCTGAGATGGACTGTGGTGATTACTATGTTTGCATGCAATCAATTGGTTTTCCCTATGCTTACATCTTTTAGCTGTAATTTGCTAAATAAATGCATAGTAAATAAAATGGCCATGCTAAGCAGTCATCGAAAGATAGCTTATAGAATCAATGAGCGGGGAAAAGAAAACCATGGCTGCGTACCAAACGGAAGGTCTAGGCTCACTGCTGTCTAGCGACGCAGTGTTGTTTGGAGGCAGTGTTTTTGTATGAAGTAACCTGTTCCAATGAGTCATGATATCATGCCGTCGACAGTTGACACGTCAGTTACAACGGTTATTCTACCACCTGTTGGTCATTCGGACTAACTGCGTTGTTTTTTATACAGAATGTTTGCATGTTTCATTAGTGTAGCATTATTTGTTGTGGCGGAGTAGCCTTAAAGTCAATACACTCCTTTTTGTACACGAACTTGGGGCGGTTGCTCGCCATTTTTTTCTTCTTGTCAGAGCAGTGGAGCGCACCGGTTTGTGGGATATCTTGACAAACAAAGGACACGTCTATTTTGCCTACAAATCCTGCCTAGTCAGAGGCATCTCAGCAGGCAGCATTTTTTGTAAATATTAAATTGAGACATGACTTGATGCCTCCTGCCTCCAAATGCTGCCTGACTAGGCAGGATTTATGCCGTTTGGGACACAGCCCATGTATCACTAGTTTGATAATCATGTCAGGTGATCCTTCCTTGGAATTTAGAACGAGCCTACATTCCAGTAGTGGCAGATTAAGCATGCCTCATGGTGTTGGACTAATGCAACAAATGGCAGTTTGGAAGCCCTTGCTGATGATTCAACGGACAAACTAATATTAATGAATTGCGTTTATATAGCGCTTGCAAGGTACTCAAAGCGCTTTACATTGTGAGTATTGTGTATGCATGTGGGAGGGAGGGGGGTGAGGGCACCTCACAGACTACCCAGTTTACACAACGGGTCAACATGCGTCAGGGAACACAAACTAACTGCACTTAAGCACCTATCTTATAGGCCATAAAGATTGCACCACTGATGCCAAAGATAATAATGTTACATACAAGCATACTTAGAGACAACTTAAAGACAATAAATGTTTTCATATTGCCATATTATTCTTCACCTATACAACAAAGCATGGTAAAACGTTTTTTTATCTGTTTATTACTTACTTTTAGGGTTGCAAAGGGGCGGAAAATTTCCGGTAAATTTCCATGGGAAGTTAGGCTGGGGAATTTTGGGAATATTCCATATTGGAAACATTCCATGGGAATAATGGGAATTATGGAAATTTATGGGAATTTATGGGAAGTGTAGGGTTAGGGTTAGGGTTAACCCTAACCCTTATGTTTAGTCCACAGGCTCAAACGTGTGCCTTCAATAGTCTTGTGCTTTGGGCTCAAAAGTGTGGTCGTGTCTTCTAGAAATCATCTGTACATGTGATGGACGAATGCACAGTGCATGCAGGGGGTGTGGTCTCAATAGTCATGCAGTAAGCAGTGTGCTATGTGCATGTGATTGAGGAATGGCATGGATATTCAAGTGAACTTGAATGGCATCTGTTTGTTTTAGTCAAGATTATGCTAAAATATACTTTCCAACTATATTTAAGTTCCCTATGAAGAGCCAACCTTCAATTTTGAAAATTCCCAGTTTATTCCCGTTTATTCCATTGAATTCCCATTAATTCCAAGGGAAAGTTTCCATCTTTGAAAATTCCTGGAATTTTGCAACCCTTCTTACTTTTCAAACAATATTATTAACATGTTTACAGTCCCCATCATAAAGGCATGCAATGGGCGAACACACAGCTGGCTGGTGCGTCTTTTCACTTGTCACTTGAATGACCTAATGAAATGAACGATCCAAAATCATATTCCTTCCACAATTCGTCCTAAGCTAATCTTTTGGAAATACATCATGTTACGTAGGAAACATTATGAATGGCATTTCAGGACATCTTTAACTTCGCATTCACATCTAAGAGGGGATGGCAACACTAGGTATCAGATGACCACAGATCCCCCACTCCCCCACTACTCCTTAGATTCCCCACATTCCCATGTCGATGGGTTGTGGTCACATTCCTAAATCCAGCTCCAACCACACCCTACCATCTGACACACAGCAGATACCCTCTGTGGTTCCAGCACACCAGTAGGCCTTTCACACATGAACTCTGGATAAACTCCGAAGAATCAGGTCCAGAGTAGGGGTGGGCGATATACATCGTTTACGATAATATCGTCATTGTTGTTTTAACGATGTGCAAATTTACGTTATCGAGTATGCAAATGACTTCACTAAAACAACTAAAAACACACGTTGAAACCCCACACATTCACTGAACAAGAGTTACGTAACTTGCGTAAAGCAGCACACCGCAGCAGGTCACATGATCTCTCACTGGCGTGTTCCCGGCAGGTTAGCGTGCCTCTAAACATAAACATTTGAAAGACAACATGGACACACCGCCCGCGGATGCTCCAACTTCAGAAGATTTAATTCCAAGACGTGGATCGACTTCAGTTGCATGGAAGTACTTTGGCTTTGAAAAGACTGATGTTACCCAAAAGACCGTAATCTGCAAAGTTTGTCGAAAAGCCGTTGCCGCTAAAAGCAGCTCGACAACCAACCTGTTTCACCACTTGCGGACTAACCACACGAAGGAATACGAAGAATGTCAAAAGCTAGCTGCCAAAGAAAAACCTAAGTCGGCGAAGGTAACGTTACCTGCTGCACAACACAGCCAACAAACGTTAGCGGACTCAATCAACAGAAAACTGCCTTATGACAAAAAAAGCACCCGATGGCGAGACGTAACAAATGCTATCACCAATTATATAGCAAAAGAAATGGTGCCGATTCAGGTGGTGGAGAGAGAAGGCTTTAAACAGCTTGTGAATACGCTGGACCCGAGATATACAGTGCCTGGTCGGAAATATTTCAGCGAAACTGCTCTGCCCAACCTGTATGATTCATGTCGCCAAACTCTGATGAATGAACTGCAGAAGGTGCCACACTTTGCAACAACGACGGATTTATGGTCCAGCAGGACATCTGAGCCATACCTCTCCTTGACGGTGCATTTCATCGACGAATCCTGGCAACTTAAGAGCAACTGTTTGCAAACTTCGTACTTCCCAGATGACCATACAGGCCACGCTATTGCCCAAGGTCTGAAGGATGCCCTCGCGTCATGGTCGCTGAGTGAACAACGAGTGGTTTGCATGACGACAGACAGCGGAGCAAACGTTGTCAGTGCACTCCGAATCAACAACTGGATGAGGCTACCGTGTTTTGGCCACAGGCTGCACATTGCCATTGGTGAGTAGCCTAATTTGAGTATTAAATGCAGTTGATGTTAAATAGTTATATTGTTTATTGGAACAACAAAAATATAAAGAGAAACAATGAAAATAAGCAAAACATTGCTATAGGCATATTAAATTGACAATTTAACAAATACTACAGTAAGTAATACTGAACTGCAATAAACTAATGAATACATTAACAGTGTGATGGTACTCTAAGGCCTACATACTAAGGTTATTATAGTTCACTAAAACTAAACTAAAAACTAAAACTAGGTGTGAAAAGACATATCAGTTAACTGAAATTAAACAAAAAACTAGACTTTCGAAAAGAACAAAACTTAACAAACAATTTTGTGTATGCTGACAAACATGCAGGTTTTCAAACATATATAACTAAACTGAAGTGAGGAAACAGACGCTGGAAACTAAACTGAATTGAAAACACATTAAAAACTAAATAAAAATAAAAACTAATAGGAAAAACACAAAACTATAATAACTCTGCTAGATACCTGATAATGACATTACATCACTAAACTGACTCACAATAAATGATGTTGTTCTGTCTATATATTAAATGTTTTCCAGAGAGGAGCATGCGGGATCCTAGAGTAGACAGAGCCATTGGAGTTTGCAAGAAGGTTGTTGGAGCATTTTCCAACAGCTGGAAAATGAAGAGAGCACTTTGTGAGGCTCAAGACCAGTTCAAGCTTCCACAGCATAAACTGATCACAGAATCGCCGACAAGATGGGGCTCTAGACAGCGCATGATAGAGCGATTTGTTGAGCAAGAAAAGGCCGTTCGTCATGTGCTGGGTGAAGACAAAAAACGCAGGCATCTTATCCCAACATGGCAAGATGTTGACGTGCTGGAATCAGTGAGCAAAGCGCTTGGTCCTCTGTTAGAGTTCACAGATGCTCTTTCAGGTGAGCAACTTGTAACAGTCTCCTACCTAAAACCTGTCCTGGCATTGTTCAACTCGGAAGTCCTGGCAGTGAAGCCTAATGACACAGACCTAACCCAAAAAATCAAAGAAACCATTCTGCAGTACCTGAACACCAAGTACAAAGAAGACAATGTGGGCGACCTGTTAAGTTTGACATCAACCCTTGACCCCCGCTTCAAAAACCGCTACAATGATGATAACCAGATCACAGCCATAACGTCAAAAATTACCACTGAACTAATGACAATGGCAACAGAGGAAGACAGTCCTACCCCAGGCCCCTCAACAGCTGCAGCTCAGGGTACAGCTGCAGTAGGTGGAGCAAGTGGCGATGATGACACCAGGGAGGCAGCCAAAAAGGCCAAAAAGTCTTTTGGGAGTTACTTCAAAAAGCAAGAAGTCAGAGAAGGGGACTCACTGGCCACTGCCATTGAAAAGGAGCTGAAGAGCTACCTGATGATACCTGAGGTGGACAGTGATATCAATCCACTTGAGTGGTGGAAATCACAAGAGGTAAATTTCCCCAGACTGGGGAAACTTGCTAAAAAATATCTATGCATCCCTGCCTCAAGCAGCCCTTCAGAAAGGGCATTCAGCACTGGAGGGAATGTTGTTACGTGTCACCGGGCTGCACTTAAGCCTGACGCTGTGGACAGACTGGTGTTTTTGGCTCACAATTTGAAGTAAATGACCTGTACATGTGAAGAAGAGTCAACATTTGGCCTACAATATTCTCTGTAAAGTTCCAGCATCGGTTCATGCAAGTGTAATAATAATGACTTTTTTTATTTGTCTGAAAATCACATTTGTTTTATTACATTTGTTTACAAATCTCTCGTTTTTGTACAGTATTTAAGAATCTGATTTGAAGTGAACATTTTTGACAAATATTCCTCTTTTGTTTTTTGATTTTTGTGCAATACTGGACAGAACTTGAAGTTAGTCATTGTTCTATATGACTATAAGCTAGATTTGTTTGTGTGCAATATTTTGCAGAACATGCTGGAGCACTTTGAACTTGAAGTCATTGTTCTATATGACTGTAAGTTAGATTTGTTTATGTGGAATATTTTGGTATGGTATACCAATGGTGTTTATTGCTTTTGTTTGCTCTTGCAGACAAATACAAATAAAAAGGAGCATTTTTCCTTTAAAACGTTGTGTCCATTAATATCATCCACTAGAAACAATTAATGAGCTATAACTCAGGCTGTAAAAAACACACATTTAAAGAATATCGTCTAATTATCGTTATCGTCAAAATCCCCCAAAATATCGAGATAT
>OMKX01108123.1:0-11955 GCA_900302425.1 Brosme brosme
ATACAATATTTATTGACATGCTTTGTAAGTTAATGTTACTTTAATTGTTTTTAAAATGAGAACACGGACATACTGAAGGACAAAAAAGGTCAAAGTTGTTGTTGGCATATTGATATTACCGATGATGAGAATTGTGTGCTAATTATTCTGTTTGTTTACTTCTTTGTTGCTTTATGTCAATTCGGGGGGGTTGAGGAGTAGGTTTTTGGGTCTGCTAAGCTCATTGGGCCGAATGTATTACATAAACGTGTAGGTTTGCACTACGGCTGTGACTGGACTTGTTCAACAGTCGTTTCAAGGGTATAGTCAAGATTTCAAGATGAGAACATGTAAGCTCTTGAAATTCCAAGGAACAGTACAATTATACCCACAGGCTCTGAGTAGAGATCGTTGCAGAACTAAAATCTTTTCCTTTTGTTTCGTCTGCGGACAAAGTAGCCTGGCATCTGCGGTGGTATCCAGTGGGCCCTCCAGCTCTTGTAGAGCTGCTACGATTGAACTTTCATTTTGGGCATGGAAACTCCTGACTAATGTTAGAGGAGTCGCCCTCATCCTGAGAAATGTTTAATCTGTGGATTATTTAAATGGGTTGTGGTTCTGTTTATTATCGAAGTGCTGTCCTTTTTGAAATTTTCTTTGTTGAGATTTTAGATTTATTGTCCACAAATGAGTAGTGATCCAACAAATGAAAAGTGAGCCATTCAGCCCACTTTAGCGTCACAAGTTGCTACAAGTTGAAGCACTGTACAGTGTTATATTATTATGAAGTATAGCACGAAACTCTCCCGTCATGCAGTTCCTTGTCGTTTGGTTTTGTATTTGATTTAGTTTTTGTATTGTATGGTTTTCTTCTATTTCTAGATATTCAGCTTGTATAGAAGGTGAAACGGGATGATGATGTTGCTTTGGAAGGGAGGGTGGAAGACTGATTTAAATAAACTCCTACATTTCACCTGGTTGAGAGTTTTGCTGTCTCACATGAGGTCATAACTTCACACATAAATACAGACCCTAAAGGGTTACAAAGGCATGTTTTCATTTTCAGTACAACAAAACGGTATAAAACCGATACTATTCAGTTGAGAAAGCTGCATAGTTCTGTTGAGTCAAAACTGCAAGAAGCAGTCGTTTGGCTTCTGAGCAAAATGGGAATACTAAGCGAAAAGTAAATAAAATACTAAATAGGAAAGGATAAGTAAATCGTTAAAGGAGGAGAGCATTACAAAGCAGTCTTGTTTCTTAAACTAGTCTTATCTCTGGAGTCTATAGGGTGGTGTTGGCATTAGAGTGTAGCTCAGAGACTAGACCTGACAACATGCTTTTTGAAAATGTATAATCTGGAAGCAAGGCCATGACCAGGGTTTACAAATGAGGTCATTTTTTCTTTTTCTACTGCATTTATGAACGACACACAAAATTGGCTGCTATACACATACATACATTAAATATCAGTGCCCGAATAACTACCTGGCTGTCTTGAAATAAGAGTAGTCACAAAACATTGTTCCCATCAACCGATGCAGGCGGTCTGGGGGATTCTGCCCGTCGTTAATATTGTAGTGTAAATGCTCCAAATAGCCTAGTGACAGTTTTGACTTAAGGACAATTTATATTGTAAGCTAACATAAAACCGCCCTCCGAACCCAGCACTGGCTCATAAATGCAAGTTATCAATCAAAACTGCATACCCTTCTCCTAAGCATGTTGGCTTCTCTCCTATGCTTCTCTTTTTTTATTCTTTCAACGCGCCCCGGATGGGGTCATTCCCATGTTCTTAGGTGCCGATGTGTCCCATGTTCCCCGGTTCTACATATGTGCTCTCCAAGGGTCCTGGGTTCCACTCTTCTATAAAGCACATAATATGGGTTTGAATAACCTATTCCCCAGCTCTGTGTTCGATTATGACATTGGCTATTGTGGGAACTTGTCAAAGGTTTGTTTTCCTCCCCAGCATTGCCGTATGGCTCGCGATATAATAGGCCCCCACTTGAGGGAACCTATCAAATGGTTTGAGTCATGGAGTCCCGAAAGGTCAAAGCATCCTTAGGTGAAAACTAGCCTAGTATACGTGTTTGTGAATCCAACTCTCACGCTTCACTTTTGTCTTTTAAATAATATTAAAAAAAAAACACATGACAAAAGTATCTAATTTATTTTTTTCCAGTTTGCTTTTGCCTCCAAGTTTACTTTTTGTTTGCATTTATCTATAGTGCATTTTTAAACACCTCTTTCTATTTTAAGCTGTGATTGACATCTTGCTAGTGAGATGTCCAAATACCAATGCAGTAATATTGTTACAAAACAACAATTGCATTTTTCAATGGAGACCTTCAAAATCAAATTAAATCTTAAAAAAATCGAATAGAAAACCTTGTTACAAAAGAAAAACTGATAATATTCCTAATATTATTTTGCCTTTTCATATTCTTGCTCTCCACATATACTCCATTCCACTGTTCAATCAATGAACTGGCATGTTTGACTGTTAACATCACTCACTTTAAAAAAGCGCACTTTTTTGCCGTCATCACGGTGGGGCGCCAAAGTTGCCACACACAGTGATCTGAGGTGTGCCACGCACCTCTGAAATTTTCTGCAAAAAGATAACGCAAGGTCCGTGCTTATGTAATTTGTGGTTCACGCCGGCCCCCGTAGTTCACAGTCATTTATTTACAGCTCTTTTGTGCAACACATTTCTATTTGTTTGTTCCATCGGTGCTTCGCTTTTACAGTGTGCGATGTAGCTTTTCCCTTCACTAAAATACATAAAATGATCCCATCCAGCACACATACATACAGAACATGCTGCTGCCAGGCACATGAGTGGTCCACTCTTGATCAGTAGCTGGCCTTATAGCTGGCTAAGGCCATGCCTGGAAGTCCCCCTACCTTTGTGTATGTGTATATAGGGCCCTATGTATTGTTGCCAGTGTGCACCCGGCGCGGAGCTGATTTATCCCTCCACGGGCACGCGTCGGTAGATTAGGGAATGCTCTTGCGCGCCTAGGGGCGGTTCAGCGAAAAGAGGAGACGTGTCCCGGCGCAAACGTTCCCTGGTGCTATTTTGCAGTTTCAGAAAACAATTCCGCCACTGACCAGGAAAAACCTAGTTTAAAGGGCCCCTATCATACCACCAGGTTTGACTGTGATTAGCCGTTACAAGCCGTTTGAAAATCTGCCTTTTCCTGTGCCTTAGTGACATCACAAGTGGGCGTGTCCACCTAGATGTATGATGGATAGATAAGCAACATTTGCTACAGTCCACTGGGTAGGCTGGTAGACTGAAAGCAGATTTTCAACCTGCTTGTAACGGCTAATCACACTCACACCTGGTGGTATGATAGGGCCCGTTAACGTAATATCGGATGCGGAAGGTTGGCAACGGCGTAGCCAGACTTCATGGGGGGAGACTGCACATGGTCTGCCCCTGAAACAAGCCAGCGGAGGGGGTTGAGCTACGCAGGGTTTCGGGAGATATTCGTCCGGACTCGGAGAGAAACTCATTCGAGTGACAAGATGGAGGTTTAAGGCGACGATTTTGACAGCGGCCAGTCTACCACGCTGGTTTGATTTTAAACATTTACAGGCTCTTTGTCTAAGGCCGTTGGTGTCCGGAACCGGTTCCGGGAACTCTTCTAAAGCGGGAGTTGTAGTTTGCTTCCATGTCCAAGTTTCTGCCCAGCAGTGATTCGTTTTTTCCTTTCTTGAAACATCGAAGCAATGGCGGCATAATCGACACATAATCAACATGTTTTTAGCCCCTTCCAATTGATGCTCACTCAGCCATATCATGTTTGTTCTGGTTCTACCGGTCCGGTTATTTCCAGTTGAGACGAGTGCGGGTGAATATTATTTTCTCTGTCTCTCCATCTCTTTTTTTTCAGACATCATCCGCCAGCCCTCTGAAGACGAGATCATCAAGTTGGCCCCCCCACCTAAAAAAGCATGAGGTCACGACCCCACTGCGACCTTTGCACCTTGACCTCCTTCCCTGGCCCGTCTAATCAACTAACCAATCAACCAATCACTTCTGTTGATATCTTAGCCCCGCCCCCTCCCGATCTCACAGCCACGCCCCTCCTCTTCTCCCCGGCACACATACAGCCAAACAAGTCTCCTTAGCAACCAACAACCAATCAGAATGCTGCAACGCGCACCTAATCAACCTCATCGTCCGCTCGCCCGACCGGCAGTAGAGTTGTCGAGAAAAGACGTTCCATCGAAAGAGAAAGAGAGAAAAACAGAAGGACAGGTGACAAGGACAAAGGGACGAGAGAGAAGTCTGTCATCCTCTTCCTTCACCGAATGGTTTCGTTCCCATAACTTTATTCCATAGCTACTGTGTTTGTGGCGTGTGTATGTGTGTGTGTGTGTGTGTGTGTGTGTGTGTGTGTGTGTGTGTGTGTGTGTGTGTGTTTTGTGTGTGTGTGTGCAGAGGTATCAGAGATTCAGTGGATAGTTATTCAACTATCCATTCGGAGGGCTCTGTCTTACCAAAACAATAACAGAAAAAGGTTCAAAAGACATCACAGTGATGTCGACCCGTAGGTGGAGGCAAAACAATGGTGGTTGGTGTTTTGAGCCCCCAACGGAGCCTTCAAGGCAGCGCTGCATGGTAGCCACTCCCCGCCCCCAACAGTTTCAGCCAAGCGCAGCACTGGCACACACACAATTAGGGTTATGGTTAGGGTTAGGGTTAGGGTTAGGCTGCCTTGAAGGCTCCGTTGGGGGCCCAAAAGACCAGTGAGCAAAAACAATCCATTCATTTAACAAAGCAGTTCCTTTATGTTTGCATACTTTCAAAGTCAGGGCGTTCACATGACACAAAAGTAAAAGAATGGAATTGATGCCTTACTCATAAGAAATGTGTCATTCTGTGACAACTGAACAAAGGAATCGATAAAACAAAAATACCCTTCAAGCTTAGGCATGTTGAAATGTACCAAGACACACCTCATACATTTATAGGAAACAGTAATTAAATTTATTGTTCGCTTGGCTCAACAGTTTTCAATGTCTGTCGGTACATTGTAAAAGTACACAAGCCCTTTTCGTGGACGGATATAACTATAGCCATCGGTTTTCGAGCGTGCTAAGCTATATGAGAAGCTGTTTCAATGGCGGTTCTTTCTTTATTTATCTTACTGACCATAATTCTCCTAAAAAAAAAAACACGGTGTCAACTGTTTGGAAACATACTTGCCCCCTTCAAATATCGGTTCAAAATAAGTCAAAAGGTCCCAATGAGACATCAGACAGTATTTAAAAACGTTTTTTCTAAACTATATATATATTTTTAAAGTCAAAGCCAATATTTGCCCTCAGCCTTTAGTCACTCGATAGATTGAGAAGTCATGTGCTTGAGATGGAGAATTCATCTCACAATCGTCTCACATCCATCGTTTCACATTCAACAATACCATCATTTGTTTTCATTTTTAAATACCAGATTATTTTACGCGTGACACCACAGAGAAAAGGTTTCAGGACAAAAGAGCTGAATGAAAGCTGGATAATTAAAGTATTCATACACAGACAAATATGTTAGCCAATATATTTAATTGACCTAATAAATGGCCCTATAGGCTTGTCTGGACAATGATAGTCTGACAGTGAATTGTCATTTAGATAATGAATCAAAACTTTAATTAAAATGATACCTCTAAATAGATCTCTACAAAGAACATGTGAAGATGTTAAAAAGAATGTGAAATAAACGTGTGCCCCATATAAAGTAGGGTATGTACCCAGGACCACGGGTTATAAGCAAATTCTATTTTGAAAATAAATATTTTAAATGATATCTGCATTATGTGTGCATTACACATGTATAGCTAAATGCTGGTCGTCACATCATGGGTTGCACAGAAAATAAACATCCAATCGGTACCTTCCACAGCACGGAGAGGGAGGGACTTCTTGACATACAAATAACATACAAATATTATATTTAAATCGTAACTTGTACCGAGTGAAAGAGCGGCTTACAAACTACCGACGTTGCCATCCTGGTGCATTATGGGCTGTCTTGACACAAACCCAATAGCTAGCAAAGACTGTTGAAGTTAAACGATGATAACTGCTGTTTGAATCACTGTGTATCTATACTCCCCGCGGTCAAGCCTTAGCAGACGATGCGACGTAACTTATTTGCGACGTAATTTGTTTGGTTTTTTTTCAAACAGAATTTGTCAGAACTGTGAGAAAGATGGCGTCAACGTTGTCCTGTTTTGCCTTTGACAGACACCTGGCGCGCATTCCTTCATAGGAAATAAAAATAATAATAATAACAATAATCCACTCACTTTTTTAGACAGTAGTACGTTTATCTATTCTGGAAGCCTGGAACAGCACCGAAGGATTTCGGTGTTGTACATGGGTGTTTTTCAGAGATGTAATGTGGGTCTATTTCAGTGTAAACGTCCCATGTTTGAAAATGGATTGATTAAAATCACAATGTGTTAGATTATGCCCCTCCCGGTTAGTAGGTGGGATATCATTATTGAAGTGACTATCGGTCAGCACTGACTAAAGATATGTCCGGGTTATGTTAAGCTACGAGCTAGTTGAAATGTTACACATCATTGCGACTTTAATATATAAATAAAACGAAAAACAAACAAAAACACCATAATGTCTGGTTAGGTCAAGTGGCACCTTGCTCTATAGATTACACCTCCCCCCAAAAGCATCCATCTTCCTTTCAGTATATATGCAACAGTCCGCTCCTTCACCTGTTCCCAGTGCCAACGACCAAGACTTTTATTTTGAAGCTTCCCAGTAGCTGTGATCGGAGGATGTTGTATTCCGTATTGCTTGCCATAAATTGTGTTGTACTATTGGATTGATTTGTATTTCTATGCATTTAAGTTTATGTTATATATGAAGCCTTTGCTCTGCTTACGTTAAAACGTTACCCACTGGATCGAATGGCTGGGATTTTATAACTTGTAACGCAACAGGGGGGAGAAGTCTGTCCGCTATAACTATTTTCTCCTGTCTTTTATAAATGGAGAAGGTCATTCCAAGAGTTGTGTATTCATTCAAGGGAAACATAACAACCAAATCGTGCCATCAAAAAATGGCACATCGACTAACTATCTTAAGTATTTCTTTCCTAAACATCGACACGTATAATTTTACAGTCCAATGTTTCTGATTGTGTCAAGGGAATGTATTTATGACATTTCATGTACATACTCCAGGAATCCGATTAATTATTAGTTCAGAATGCAATTAATATTGCTATCAAGGCAAAGACGCAGAGTAGGCCTACTCCCCCACTATACTGTGTCTGCTGAATAAAAAAACTCTCCCACTGCAATGTGGCCCCACCCGACATGGAATCGAACCAGCAGTAGCGGTAGGTCAATAATTACAGTTATAAGAAAAAAATTCAACAGTTGCCGGTGAACAGTGAGTTGCCATGGTTTCATAGAACCAAAACCCATGGAGTCTTTTGTTTTCATAGCATGAGCATAGACGTCTGGTCATGGGATTCAATTTGTTGTTCTATTCCCTCTTACTTTATCTGTGTAAAATGCTTTTTGAATAGCAACTTGTGATTTCAAATGTACGTGACCGAGGGCCTTCTCCGACGGAGCCCCGTTCAGTGGACTGTATCGAGAAGGCTGGTCGGTCGATCTGTCCTCCATACACCTGCGCCGACACTCCCACTTGTGATGTCACACAATTGGGGCCCTTTAATCTCAATTCTAATAGACAACATCTGTTATTGGTAGTTGGTGTCGTGCAATGCATATTTGTTGACAGAGCCAGGGCTTGTAGTACGATAGCAAAAAGCATGCACGGAGATATTGCAACCAAAAAAATTTGACAACCAATTAGAGTAGGTTATGTTTTTCGGACACAGGCTTGTGCATTAGTGTGTATCAAGACTAAACACATACAGCCTACATCCAAACGTCCACCTTGGGCGTGGGAACCCTACCCAAACTTGTTCTCCATTGTTTAAGTCTTGTTCTGCAGCCATTGCACATAATATATCAACATATCAGCTGCAAACGATGTCGAAATTTACATTTCCATGTACCAAGTGCATCCTGACTAAGTACATAATAACAATAATAACTAAGAACTATATATAATTGTTAAAACTATACAGAGCATGACAATAGTTATCAACAATTCTAAGAAAATCCCATACACCAATATCATACTCCCTTAAGCATAACAGCCACAGCTGTTCCTTCTGACTAGATTGTACAAATGGTTTGTGAATATATATATATCAATGTGTTTTGTAATTGATTAATTTATTTAATGCCTATATGTTGTTTTTAGGTATCCTGATTGCGTACTAATCGGAAAACAATTAACGGGGAATGACAATATTTTTGCTTATCTTATCAATTAGACCTCCATTATTAAACCTTATTTGACTTTTGAATTAAGAGCAATCAAGCTTTAGCGCTAATTCGTTATCATTGTTTTATCGTATCATTATGCTTTGCCGTGATCTCTATTGTGATCCACCAGTTTCCTCTTGCATCGTGTGAGTGTTCACAGCGTGTTCTCAGTCTTAAAATGTTAACTATGGGGCACAAAGTGACACTATGCAGTTAATTAATTGTGGTAACTGACAGCTAGTTTATTTGGAATCATGGGTTTGGCTTACAACTTTTTATTTTTCTTGGTACTAATGGACCAGTTCCTATAGAGTATTTTAAGGAAAATGATTATGATCCTAAAACTCATAGGATATAGATATCAAAGAAAACCAGGTTAAAAACCCATGAGATTCACAACTTTTTTAAAAACCCATGAGATTCACAACTTTTAAACGTGACTCGCAAACAAGATCTAAATGTGGCTAGCAAATGCCAGTTGAGCTGAGTTTTTGGTTGTAAGAGGATTTTAAGTATTAAATATTAAACAAGATTTCAGGAAGGCTTAGGGAAGAATGATAGGAGGAAAGAAAAAAATGATGTGTTTTGAATGGCTCAAATCAGTGGCAGGTGATGTCACTTCCTATAATATGTATGACTGCTCCCTGAAGTTTGATTTTAGGATTTGCTTACAGTTTAAGGAGGTGGTGTTGGACGGTTTGGACGGGATAAAGACATTATCAAATGTGACAGGTCTTGCACAGAATGCTGTAAAAAAGTAGAGATATCGTGAATAGAGTTGTCTTGTGTCGGGATTTTGTGAGGATCATGAATAAGGTTAACAGTGTGCAACTGGCTGCTGGCCTTAATAACCACTATAAGTAGGAAGTGTGATGGAAAGAGAATGTTTAGTGTTCAATGTAAATTTTGGATGAAATGACGATGACGTTTCTCTTACAAAAAGGATGAGCAAAAAGGGGCTCTGAATTCAAATTTTGTTTTGAATTCACAACTGCTCTAAAATGAAACGTTGGGTTATCTCTGTTTTGGTGGTGTGTATATTGAACAATCTCTTTTGTTGATGGTCCTTGCCAGGTCAGCCATTGTTTAAAGCCTCTTGTTCAGTGCATCCTCTTTTCCAAGCAGTAGACTGTAGAGGTAATGTTGACAACTGACTGGAGAATAGGATCATTGGTAGTGCAGTGGTGTGTGGACGATTGATCAATTGATAACCAACGGCATAGATAAGTTGCTTGATGGTTTGATGGATCGCTTTGATTGGTTGGTAAATGTGTGTGTTCGACTGAACTCTAAGCGGACAGCTGGTACATTATGTTACAATATGATATTGATTGTTAGTGAAAATTCCATTAACTCAAAGGTGTGGGCCAAGTCAAAAACACATGATTAATAACGAATGAGCTGCCTAGTTTGGGATAAATCTTGTTTGGACATTCTTGTAATGGGGACATTAAGTGAATTTCAACTCTTGTAATGGGGACAATAAAACATATTTCAAATATTGTAATGGGGATATTAAAACATATTTCTACTGTTGAATTGGAGATATTAGAAAATATTTAACACTGGAACTGAGTTTGAAATCCATCTATCCCTGCTGTTCAAAATGTGCTAATGTTTTGCAAGTGACATTGCATGCAATGTCATTGCATGTCATGTTTTGCAAGTCACTTGTCAGGCAAGTCACACGTTAGTAATGTCAGTGGGAAGAAAAATAAAAACATGTGGTCAAGTGATGTCTTTTTGTTTCCGTTGTGAAGTGGTCAGATTGTGTGTCTAAGTTGGTCATTCTTTAAAAGAAAATCGGCAACAGCTCAGTTAATGCATCCTCAAACTTTTACTTTTGTCAAGCTCTTCTACAATAACCCACTGGAGGCCACTGCACCAGGCACAGCACCTGTTTCAATGGGCTTCATTGAAAGAGAATGACCTCAAAGATGTATTTTACGCCTTTAAAACGTGTTATTATGATGTACATTGTTAAACAAAGTCCTTCTGGTGTGGCTTATCTATCATGGTTTAAATGAGACTGAACTGAAATGCTGTTTTGTCATTGTGCTAATCTGAATATAAATATTATATTATATATTAAAATATATTTGCTAACCGATTGTGTTGTCTGGAGCAGTTGTCTTTGAATTTAAAACGATGTATACATGTAAGAAATACTTTATTTTACTTGCCACATTGCACTTGTCCAAGTACAGGCGTAGTAAAACAGATTCAAATAGCCAAATAATATACCTGTTTTTGTAGCATATTTTTAATGCGGTTATATTTCTGGTTCATGGCAGCTGGCTCCACAGTAGCACAATAGATTCTTAAAACCAATTGTAGTTTTGAGGTGTATGTTTAATAATTCCTTTAGAGATAAATACGGATATCTTGTAAGCCAAAAGTTGCATGTTTGTTACATTAGATAAAACATGTCCTACACCTTTCCTGATATCGGCTTAAAAAGATTGAATCACAAAAAGTTAACAACTTAGACATGTCTAAGTTGACATCGGGCTGGAAGTCTGCAGGAAAGATGGAGCTTCATCGTTCCTGCTAAATTTTCTGGGTTCGTTTGACACCTTGCTACTGTCCTTATTAATTACTATTAGAAAGAAATGTGACGGGAAAATAATGTTCAGAGTGCCCTATTTACATTCTGAATGAAATGACTGACATTTCACACACAAAATGAAGGAGGAAAAAAGGGGGCCAATTTGTTTTGAGTTCAATCGAAGTCGAAAGTGAAACGTTGGGTAATCTCTACTGTGGTGATGTTTCTAAGGAAGTTGGAACCATCTCTTTTGTTGATGAGTTAAGCCACATTTAAGGCGGTGGACAGGGATCGGTGAAGCCGACTAACAACAGAGGACCTGTCAGGAAACCTGTTCCAAAGAATGAAACCAATTTAAGTTTCCATGACTGCTTGTCTGTTGTAGGTGAATAAGGCTAGGCTAGGTTTCGAAATTACTAATCCTGCAGTCCTGTCAGTATATATAAAGCTATATAAAGGTAAAGGTACTTCATTCGCAGGTGCAGCTTCTTAACAACACGCCAATTGGAGGGATTTCAGCATGGCAGAAGGTGTGACCAACAGGTAAGGAACAATGAGACATGTTTTCTTCTGTTACCTAACTAAATGTCTATGTTATAGAAACCAGAGGCGGAAAGCCCTTTAACTACTCAAATACAGTCATGGAGTATCAATTCAAACTAAGAGTTAAAGTTGTTACTTGTTCGTAAAAGTAATTATTTTGCCTAATTATGTAATTAATAACTTAACATTGTACACTTTCACTCCATTACGTTTCATTTTTTGGCATATTGGGAGTCAAACACCCTATCAACTAAATTGGCCTGGCCGACAAAAATATATTTTTCTTAACACATTTCAGTTGGATGCTTACTAAGAAATTTTTACATAATTATGTTTGACACGTAGCTACAGATTTCTTTGAATACAACTTGTGTTGTATTTTAAGCTTAGTCTGTAATAATATATTTATAGTATCTTTAAAATGTTGGTTGGTAACTACCGCTATATGCTCTGTATTACACACTGTAATACAGAGGATGGGAATATGTACACACA
>OMKX01108189.1:0-10555 GCA_900302425.1 Brosme brosme
AACGCTACAGTGTGAGTGTGTGTCAGTAGTGGTGTTTGCTAGTGTTCACTGGGGCATGGAGATCTGGGATGGGCATTCCCAGCTCTCCATGGCCCAGGAAAAAGATACCCATGGTATTGCTGCAGTATCTCTACAGTATTTTTTATAGTATCTACAGTATCTCTACAGTATCTCTACGGTATCTTTATAGTATATACAGTATCTCTACAGTATCTTCATAGTATCTACAGTATCTCTACTACAGTATATTTACAGTTTCTCCACAGTATCTCTGTATCTCTAGAGTAACTCTACAGTATCTCTTTCGTATCCCTGCACTATCTCAGTATCTTCAGTATCTGTACAGTATATTATTTGCATAGTTATTGGTAAACAATTATAACAACAACAACAACAACAACATCAGTATCCAACAGAAGGAACATTTCTTCAGCTGTGTGAAATAAGCGCTTGGCCTGAATAAATCCTGCACTGATGAGTTGGGCTGAACTCTTGAATCCTTCTTCGCACAACAAAGCTGGCCATGGACAGAGAGGTTGGAGAAGGTGGAATAGAGCATTGAATGAAGAAAGAGAAACTGAACGAATGTTGCTGAAATACAAGAACCAGGTTATGCTGTCTTTTATCCCCATATACAACACCCACGACCCCAGCCTGAAGGTATGGAATAGGTGTTGGTTGACTTGACCGTGGTTGAATATTTAAATAATGGCATCGACTTTCAAGTGAATTAATTGCAGTGGTCGTATTTTGTAGTCAATTAACCTCTTGTGCAAATCAGGAGACAGCCAATATAGCGCTGCACTCTTTAGTACGGTTCATCACGCTGTTTTGAATTATTGTTTTTCTTAATTTGGTTCAATCGTTGCTGGACGCAATCTATTTGTGTTACAAGCAAAGCATTGTGGCCCAGTTCCAAGAAGGAAATACTGTTTTTGTTAGCTCAAATATGTTTTTTATATTTTCAAATTCACATGGATTTAGACTTACTTAGCCATTTTCTGAGTATCAAATTCTATTATAAAAGTGTAAGAAATGAAATAAAATAAAGAGAAAGAAACCCAGAGGGACTCTATCTGTGTCACTCACCCAGTCTAGCAATGAATACAACATGGAAGTGCCAGAACATTGCCTCACCATCATGTTACTTTATTGGGAAATTGTTTCTGTTACACTGCTCTGCTCAAGATAATAGAAAATAGAATAAATAAAGTAAAAAAACACATAACACAAATATACTGTAATAGGACAATACAGATAGAACATTTAAATATATACAAAAAATGTATGTATGTTAATCAGGGGTGTCAAACTCATTTGAGGTTGAGGGCCATAATAGACCGAATGCTTCTTCATTGAGGCCTAGCAAAAAGAACACTTGATATGCTTGAAAATATAAAAGTTGACCGGTGTATTGGTCATTATGTTCCATATCGTAATGGCAGCAAATTGTACATTATTTTTCAACCGCCACATGCTGTGTGCAGACAACGCATGTTGGGGATCCATTTACTTCAGTTAATAAATATTTATTCTTCCAGACATCTTGAGAAATATTTTGTTCCCTATCAACTTTTCTACTCTTTGACAGGGACATCATGCAAGTTGAAGATAGCAGATAACCTTCTGATTTATTATTATAGTTTGTTCTTTTGGGAATCACAACAGTTACTATTGGGATATACCTTATTTTCTTTTCAGGTTTTTTAAAGCCTACTGTAAGCCTACTTTTTTTTTTGCTTTATCCAGTGAAATGTACTGACCTGTTTTTGTTTTTGTGCAAACATGTTTTATTTTATTTTTATTTTATCATATTTTATCATTCTGCCCCCAGGGCCGGATTGAACCGCCCTCGTCTCTGGGCTGCCAGTTTGACACCCTGACAATAAATAATAAATACAATATGTAAATACAAACGAAATGTAATGCATACAATGGCCTTTGTTGCCATTGCAACCCTGTGTCAGTGTGTCTTTCTGCTAATGGCTTGACAGCCCCCCCATTAAGACAGAGCCATTCCATCTATTTATTTCAGCTCATTATGTGGAAGTGGAGAGAGCGGCAAAGAGGATCGTCTCAACAAGCCACTACAAAAGAAGACAACAAACAGCAACACGCAGCACTGTCCTCTCAGTTATGCTAACTGATCGTCACAGCGATGAGCTTTCTCCTGCGTGATGTTGTAAACACAATGAGGGAAATGGAGTGTATCGGCCAATTACTGCAATAACACCCAATCACATGATCTGGCCATTATTTATCCACAATTCATTTCTGTCGGGCCAAACAACCACACCATTGTGGACAGTGGACTAATTGCCTTGATCTGGGAGCATATTAATGTGGGCTCAGTCAGGGCCTTCACCTTAAGGACACGCTGTCCGCGTGTGTAAATCTCTGACACACAGCAGCTAATATATCACAGCGGCTGATCCCAGGGCTCATGTGAGTTACTGAACTCCATTGGAAGTTTGAGATAATAAGTCTCTCGTGTCGCGGTTGTCTTTGGATCAGTGCACAATGTACCCCTCTCTCCGTTCCGCCCCGCAACCCCATCCCTCCGTCCCGCTTTCTTCCAGAGGCGTAAACAGGTAGTAATGATGGCTGCCTGCTTTCCTCCTTTTCTTTCCCCATCGCTGGTCGCTCTGACGCCAGCGGGTTAAATTGGTGGCGTTGAAAGCCTTCCGCAGCGGTGGGCTTTGGATTAAAACAACCCCCACCCCCCCAATCCCTTCAATTCTTCCTTCCTTTCTTGCGTTGCCCGAGGGCACAGGGAAGAGGTTGAAGCCCCTTGCAGGAGGGACTTAATGGAACCACAGTCTAAACTTGAACAAAAGCTGAGAATTTAGAGACAAAAGTGCAGGTAGTGGGAGGCGGCTTTTGGTTTGTTCCCAGAATGCCACAGTGGACTTGAGAACAGAGGTATGGTGCAGAGAGATAATTATGTGTCCACTAGAAATGAGTTCTGTCCGTCTGGAGAACAACTGGTTATTAATTTCAGGACAAACAGTGTCACCTCACGTACAGAACCAACTGTTAGCCTGCTAGATGAGCGCTGATGGTGTGTAGGCAACATTGCCTTTAGCGACCGCAGGTTTGATTCTGACATGGGTCCTGTGTCTTACCCTCTCTTCTTAAACACTCCTACTGTGTCCTACATGGTGAATGAGTGATGATCCGGAAGGTTACAGGTTACAATTACATAATCAATGATGTGTACACATAGGCAGTGGTGTACTGGCCATCGGGCGTAACGGGACGAATCCCAGTAGGCAGACTCATCAGTGTCTGCCTACTGGGTGGGCCGTCAAACTATTTTCAACGTCAACAGACCGGCCCTCTCTGTGTGCCTGTCCTGTGGGGAGCGCATGAGATTGTGCTGTGTGCGTGTTCTGGGACTTGGCTCAAATGTTAATGCAAAAGAAGCGCATAGCAGTGAGAAGTCCAGGGCTGAATCTCTTCCCCACTACACCCATGCACATACAGTGGAAAAAATGTGGAGTGAAATTTACTTAGAAAAAGCTAGGGAACAATTTCAACACAGAAATTCTTAGTCGATTTTACAGGGAATATTTCAAGTAAGCTCTAATTACAGTTAGAAGTGCTTCTACCAAGAGGTACTCAATTCACTGCCGCGCGGCGGAGGTATGGGTTGTTGTATTTATACCTTATTTGCTGTGCTTTATATTGCATGTTTTTGCATGTATTGTGTTGAAAATCTTTTTATTCTCTTTGGGTTTACTTGTGTGTTTTTATTGGGTGGGCGAAGCTTATTTTTATGCTTGGTTGTACTTGCATGTTGTTGTGTGTGGAATGCAGTGTTTACCTTTATTTTAACTTCCAGTCGTTGGGCGTGTGACCGCATCATTTCTAAATATCCAGACCTGGTTGAGCTCCTTTGTTTCGATGGCCACTGCTTTAACCAATGGTATGAGGAGGAGAAGGGCAGTGATCTGGGACAAAGCGATAAAAAGGGACGTTGTGGAGCAAACGAAATACGGGAGTAGCTGTTGGACCCTCGGACCCGCTCACGAGCCGCCAGCTACACCTAGACGAAGCAGCGGCGTGACGAATCAACGAGCCAAGTATTGCAGAGCGGAGCGCGGTGGTCGCGGGACGAGGTGCGGATTCTGTACGAGCGGAGGACGGACTGTGTGATGGGAATACGTCACCGAGGACGCCAGCGCGCGGTAGACTTGTGGATAACCCTGTTGTAGACTATTGCCTTTAAGGGGACGTTGTGGATTGATGTTTACATTCGTTTTTTAGTTATTGCAAATATTTGAATGCCCATATTGTCAGGATAATAAACTGTTTAAACGTGCCTTAGGTGTCTGGCTCCTCCTTGAGTTGGTCCAGTGTTGCACTCCACCCGATCAAAAATAAACCTGTAGGGTTTCTTTATCCCCTTCCCCCCAAGCTCCTTACCTAACCTTAACTTGCAATTTTCTGTCTTTGTTACTAAATTGTTCTCACTATTCTTTAGTAATTTTTACTTGGACTAGCTTTTCACCTAATTACAAAACTCAAGTTTCTTTTTTAATTTGAGATTTTTTTAAGTAATATTTACATAGTTAATCTACCTTTTGCATCACGGTTCTACTATGCAGTTTTATTATGGGCTTTTTATTCAAACAGCATGAAACAACACACTTTTAAACAGTCTGGTGCATTAACAGACAGCCATAAACTGCCAAAAATAAAATGAAGTGAAGTACAATTTCACACACAAACCCAATCTCAATATATATATATTTTTTAACTGCACTAACACTTAAACACACACTTCAAATGTGTATTTCATCTTTGGTGGGTGACTTAAAAAGCCAGTTAACCCAAAACCGTTTTTGTTTTTTGTTTTAAACCTTGTAATTTGTATCTATGGTCGTCAATCTAATCTATGCCTTGTATCACTAAAAATAAGTCCCCATTGAAGAGAAAAAGGGGATAAATCCTATTCTTGCCATTCTCTCTAACACTGCGGCCGTTCCACTCTGCTGCGAACACAGGTGGCGTTCTTTTCGTGACGTCAGACTACCTTTTCCGAGGTAGTCTGACACTTATTGTATCACCCCACGGTGTGTGTGGATGGTGGAGCTCCGTCTGAGCAGCGGTTTATTTAATGTCCGCGTCCGAGTGAGGGTTAGGCTTCCCGGACACCTACAATATATCACCACGGTGTGTGGCGCATTTCATATACAACATCGCTCATTATAACGCTCTTACACAAGGACGGTACTAAAAAAGTAACACAAAGTTGGCGTGGGTCGTAACCATGGGGATAACACGGCCCCTCCCCCTCTTTCGTAGAACTCTCAGCACAAAACACATTTTTTTTAAATCTCAGTGTTCGAATTCCAGTTGGAACAGCGGGTTCACTGGCTCTTTAAGTTCATAGCATAGATTAACCCCATGAGCAGAAGGCAAGCCTTTGACACACATCTACAATCAAGAGCCTCAGTTCCCTCAATGATGATGGACATGTCGGCAGGGGTGGGGCCTTGGTGTGCTTCACTTCCAGACGACGATCTTCAGTAGTGATGGGAATTCCGGCTCTTTTTAGTGAACCAGATCATTTGGCTCAGCTCAGCAATAAGAGCCGGCTCTTTCGGCTCTCAAACGGCTCTTCATTTAGTACGACTTCTGGCTTTTATAATTCAGCCACATTATCAATGTTTTGACCTATGATTGGTATGTGTGCACATATATCACTTAAATTATTCAATGCAATTATACAAAAACTTATCATTTCCAGAATACTATCATTTTACATTATGTTTGGTGTAAAAATCATTAATAATATAAAAACATCAAACACTGTTACGCATGTGTATTGAACCTTTTCTTTATATCGAACAACACAAACTATTCCAAACAAATCACACTCAAAACGGAACACGGTGTGCCATTTAACAAATTCAAAATAAATTTCAATGTGCTAAACAGCAGCATCCAACAGTTTTAGTTCATGTTTTCGGCTGTTCACGTCCTCTCTGTTGATCAGTTGTCTAGTGCGGCTACTAGACATGCACAGCTGCGCACTTGAGGGTTATCGGCGCAACACACTAAAGTCTCACCATGCTTGGCCCTTAAATCTGGTTTTATCTTGACTGTTCTTAACAATAGGTGATGCTACATAACACAATTTTAGGGAAAGTCAAAGACTGGGGTGCTTGAATATTTTATTGAAACAAAGTTACATACATTTGAAAAACAGCCGGTACCCTGTGGCGGTTCTAGTGCGCGTGACCGAGCAGTGTGGCAAAGAGATCATCCTATTATTCTGTCTTGTATAATTTCCAAAAAAGACAAAGAAAAAATGAAATCGTCTCTCAGACGGGAGCGGACTCTCATCGTTCATAGAGCCGACTCGTTCACGACCGACACATCACTAATCTTCAGGACATGCTCAGCATAGTCCTCTTGGATGGTTTCTTTGCTGAAATCATGCCAAAACATATGAATTGGTGTTTAGATACAACATACTATACATGAGTTTTTGAGTTTGAAGCTTGAGCCACTGAAAATAAATGTAATATCTGCAACCAAAATGACTGGTCGAGCCACAAAAATAAGTGATGTGTTCCATGTGCATTAAACCAGGCTACGTTTGCTGGCACGATAACAAACTAACGTTAGCTGGCTAGGCTGACCGACTAATGTTACATTTTCAAACACTCACTTCAGCTGCTGACAAGCTAACAGGTATGTAAAAAAGGTTAACCAACCACATAAACAAACTCACATGACTCCACATCCACGAGGATTCACTCAAATTACAAAGCCGTCAGCCTCCCATGAAGAGTCCTGTCCGGGTCTATTGAGGTATCGAGAGCACGCTCTTCAAACACGAGGTCAAACACGAGTGGGCACACGGTTAACTCCCATTGCCCAAGTACATTTTACTAGCTTTTAACAGGTTGTACAGTCAATACATTACTTGAGTTAATATTACTTGCTATGGTTAAAATTTACACATGAAAATGATTATTCAAAGTTACGTACAAACACCAAGTAACACGTTAAATAAAAGGTGGTATTCGTGTAAAAGCACCGGAATAGTGATTTCTTGTCGAATTTAAACATATAATCAAAGTAGTATTTACAGGGCAAAAATATTTTTTTATCAGTGTAGGTACACACATAGTATAGACAGGTACACACAGTACAAACAGGTACCCACAGTACACACAGCTACTAACATAGTACACAGTTACACACAGGTACACTGCCAGCCCAGCGCTAATAAAACGAAAAGCAAACCTGTGCTGCATTTCGGTTGTCCATCTATCACGATTCGCTTCACGCTTCCTGCTTAATCTCCAGATGTTTTCCTCGACCGCCGTTGTACCCCCTGTTCTAATTGTGGACTTTATGAAGCTGCTTGACAAGAAGCTCAATCTGTTAGGGGCTGACTAACCAAGGATAAATCAGGGAATAGGAAGTGTTTTAGCGATTCTTTGATTTAACAAACGTGATTGGTTACGAAGTCTGAAAGTTTTGATTGGTCAGAACATCGACGGCCCACTTTGACTTAGATAACTCTGAGACTCCCGGCCCATTTATCACGCAACCGCTGGTGCTCGATGCTCAAGCGATCAAGCCTCAGCTGGAGCGTTAGGATCAAGTTTTGGAACGTAGCCCTGGTGTAGAGCTGGGGTTTGATGCTCTAAGGCCCCACCGAGCTCCAGCTGGCGAAGCCATCTGGAGGGTGGAGGGGGTGGCGGGCCACCCAGGGTGTAGGCCCAGGTCAGAGAGGAGGTGTTAGCAACGGCAGGTGCCTCGGTGACAGCTAGGACGGCCTGACCTTTGACCTCGACGTTACCCTGTGCTCCGTGTTCACGGGCATCACAGCCCCGTCAGACCCCTAGTACACGCCTGAAACACGACGTCTCCTCCACCATCTGCTCAGGAGGAGAGAGTACGCAGGCTTTAGGAGAGAAGATACAATTAGATTAAGATGAGGATGGAGAGAGGAGAAAAAAGGAGGGAAAAAAGGAGGGAGGGAGAAAGAGAGAGACAGATAGGAAGAGAGAGGAGGATACAGAGGCAGGGAGAGAAGAAGAGCCAGAGAGAGGCGGAGGAACTCAGAGAGAAGACTATTAGGTGGACACTTTTATCAAAAGTGGCGCACTCTTGGAGTGCGTAGGTTCTTAGCATGGAGGCAGAATAAAGGAAATAAATAAATAGAAAGTGACGAAGGGAGAGAGAGAAAGAGGAAGAGATAGACAGAAATACATAAATGGATAGAAAGTGACAAAGGGATAGAGGGCGAGAGATAAAGAGAAATTGGGTGAGAAAGGGAGTCAGCCAGAATGAGAGAGAGAGATGGAGAGAAAGATAGAGAGGGAGAGAGAGAGAAAGTGACAAAAGGATAGAGAGAGAGTGAAAGATAAATGGGGTGAGAAAGTGAGAGAGAGTGAGACAGGGAGAGAGATGGAGAGATAGAGACATAGTTAAAGGGAAAAAAGAATAGGGAGAGAGACAGGGAGGGACGGGAAAATAGAGATATTGGAAGTGACAAAGGGATGGAGGGAAAGAGAGATGGGGAGAGAAAGGGAGATGAAGAGGGAAGGAGAGAGAGGGGACCATATTGCTGTATGAAACATCTGTGCACCCTGGGGTGCTGGGTAGACGGAGCTTCATTATAACTCCTCACTGTTATGACTGCAGGAATAAATAAGTCAGTGATTACGCTATTCAGAAATCATCTGATTAGTTAAAAGGATTAAGAGATTTCACCACTCAGCTGCAGTGTTGCCTGCGTGCACGTGTGGGCGTGCACTATTACAGGCGCTAGCGGAGCTGCGGCGTGGATGCGTGTGTGCACGTTTGATCAGGGAATATTCAGTGTGTGTGAGGTGGAGAGACGAGTTTCAATTAGAGCCAGAAGATCAAAACAAATGGTGTGTAAAATTAGCCGAATACGTACCAGCATCTGTTGTTGTGGTTTTAAACTATTTACTCGGCGGCAGAGTTCAACGCAGAGGCGGAATCTGAGACGTCGTAAAGTTTCGGGTCCTTGAATGTCGTCTGTTTTGCTAACAAAGTGAAAGTGAAAATGGGAGCTGGCTCCTAATGAGGTGGCGACATCATCACAGATAATAGAAGAACGAGGACATTTCCACAGCTAATTTCAGATAATGACAGCCTTTCCTGGTCCAATCCTTTCCACAAGAAGAGAAAACATGCTTATGAGGGGCAGGAGAGTCTAGGAGGATAAGATAAGATGTACTTCATTAATAAAAGAGATTAGGTGTTTGAATCCCAGCCAAAAGGGATGGTTCCATCCCAAATGCCCACAGCCTGCCTGTCGTCCTTGAGCAAGATACCCCCTAACCAATACCTGCTCTTTAATTACAGGTGTATAAATCCATTCAATGTAAGCCACTTCACCTTGAAGAAAATGTCTGCTAAATGACTAAAATAGTGCTAAATTATATAAAAACAAGGTTCCCCACCAGTTTGGCTGGAAACCATAAAGTGCGGAGAGCTTTTGGACAGCAGAAGGCTGACTATGTTAAATTATTTCTCAAGCCTTTTCCTATTAATCTACACCAGCAGTTCTTAAACGTTTTCACCTCAGGACACAAAAGACAATCCTAGTGTGTACGTTGGACCCGACCAACCACACTCTCAGTTTTCTGAGCATTTTCAGGCCCATGACACTCCACCAACCAGGTTGGGATTCATTTTTGGTCCTGACCCACAGTTTAAGAACCTACATGTACAGTGTACTTTTTCTCTCAGAACGTTGCTCATATTTCACCGAGACCAAGAACACACTGAGACTAGAGCTCCCACCACCAGCAACACCGCCATCCATCTTACGCTGAACGCCTGCCTCTGGTTTACATCCTGAAGTCAGGATTATGGAGCTGAAACAAGTCCCTTCATTGACCTAGGATGGCTGGGCGGACCAACACAATGTCTTTCATCTATTTAGGGTTTCCAGATCTATTACACTTCTGATCTTTTTCAGTCTTTAATAAAAAGCTGTAGAAGTGTCGCAACGAAGGACAGAATGAGGGAGAATGAAGTGCTGAATTTTTGGGGCAAGTCATTTACACTGCCAGGGTTAGGGATTAGATTACCATAGGGGCCGGGTCGTATGTGTGTCTGGGTTAGTGGGTGTATTGGTGCAATTGTGTGTCTGTATGTGTGTGTGTGTGTGTGTATTTGTGTGTTAGTGTGTGTGTGTGTGTGTGTGTGTGTGTGTGTGTGTGTGTGTGTGTGTGTGTGTGTGTGTGTGTGTGTGTGTGTGTGTGTGTGTGTGTGTGTGTGTGTGTGTGTGTGTGTGTGTGTGTGTGTGTGTTTATGTGTGTATATATGTGTGTGAGTATGTGTGTGTGTGTTGCTATTTATAGAGCTGGGAGGCAGGGAACAGGGGCTGTTCCCAACACACACACACACACACACACACACACACACAGACACACACACACACACATACACAGTCAAGTGGGTTCTCCACAGAGGAGTATCAAATGTAAACATGCAGGGCGGTACATTAAATCTATCATTATGTCAGACTTATCCAACAGCAAGATTGTGT
>OMKX01108193.1:0-14761 GCA_900302425.1 Brosme brosme
CAGCCCCCCCCTCCTCACTCTGGGCTGTCAGACATGCAGCTCAAACTTTAACCACTGGATGGTTTGACTTCACAGTAAGTTGTTGGTGTTGAGGTGTAGTGCGTTTCTCTTCCTAAGTGAGGACAACTTCCTCCCAACTATGAGATGTGATTTACAGCCAAGGCGAACATTGAACATTTAACATTTGAATAATAAAAGGAAGGAGAGTTGGGGGTTTCAGTTCGCTCCTCGGCTCGGGCAGTGGCTTCAGTCTGACCCCTGGTCAGATTCAGACTGCGCTCGTTCACACCTGGAGCACCGCCTTAGACGGCCAGGGGACACGCTCACATGGACAGGAGGAGGCCTGGGAGGAGAGACTTTTCTCCGGTCCCAAGGGAACAAACCCAGGACTGCGGGCAGGATCCAGCTGAGTGGGGATCTGAGTCATTAACGGTTTAAAAGGCCAAGCTGGCGAGCGCCACCGCAGCCCAAAATAACCGTAATAAACACTTCAACTCCCCCTGCTCTCCATTTTGCTCCAAGTAGTCGGAAAGAAAAATCTCACCCTGGAAATACAAAGAGTTCGCTCTGCCTGCCGTCCACTGTGAGGTTAACACATAGAGTCTGTAGACACACAGCCTCTCTAATACAGTCTTTCCTTCTGGTTGATGGTTTAATGAAGCGTTTCAACCCCTCAGATGTGTTTTATGAGCAGTGGGTGTCCTGTTACTCCCCATGGTTTTACCACTGGATGTATTTTTAGCTCATTGGCCGTCTCTGTTCTCTACCCATGGTATGTTGTTGTGTGTTTTAGATTTTGCTGCTGTCATCGTTTCTGTTGAAAACTGTTTGAGAACGGCTATATCAATAAGCATTCCTCAGAGAAGGTCCTATATATGGAGTGAATATAAGGACGGCTATCACTCTGCTTGCTGAAGGAGCCTACAGCTACACTGCGGACCTCAGGGTTCAAAGACACGCTGCTGGAGGATCGAACACACCCACGCTCCACGGCTCTGACCCCAGACCGTCCTGACCGGCAGATGAAACATGAACAAACTTTGGTGTAAAGAATCAATGAATCAGCTGTGGTTGAAAAGGGCAGTTCAGGGCCGGAGCGTGAAACCTAAAAATAAGTAAAACAATAATAAGAACAGAAGAGGAAGTGATGTCAGAGGAACGGCTAAATCACACTTCTCCTGCGCCACTCGGAGGCGGTTCTCGCCCCTTTGGCCGGTCCATGACCTACGTGTCCCTGAAGACGTGGAGATCCTCCCAGAGCAGGCGCACTCCCTTCCCAGTGGTACCAGGAGCCAGGAGGAGCTTCCAGAAGGAGCCTCCCTGATAGATTCCTCAATTGTATTATTAAATCTGCAGAACTAGAGGTAATAGCTTGCAAGTAAGAAAGAGATTTTGATATGTTTGGCTCATTCTAAGGTTATGACAACACAACAATTCTTATTTTCGTGGGATTTAACAGTTATTAAAACATACCGATGAATATTAGATTAGCCAAGTCTGTTCCACTAGATGCCTCTTAATTCTACGTCCTGCCCCTCGTAGAGACCCACACGACACTGAACACGCAGCCACTCGCACCCAGCCAAGGAACGCCCGCCCAAAGGGCATTCACCAGGACGAAGCCCTTAGCATCGCGCCGGAGAATGAGACGAATACCAACGAACCTCTCCCTCCCACTAGAACCAGCCCTTGGCAGAAGCCCATTCCCTCGGGATTCATTTCCTCGCCGCCCACTCAATCCAACCTTTTCAATCCAATTTTAACAGTTTATGGGTAATTGATTGGAGCCTGTCTGGATCAAACCCCTTTCAGGTTTAGTAATTACAGAAGGTACTTAACGCTGGCTTCTTTTCTCTCTAATGCGCCGTTAAGTCAACCCACATTCCGGATGGTTCCTTCATGAAGACAAAATGGAGGCTGAGACGTAAGGATTATTTAACGTCCCAATACAGCGCTATCACTGCACGTTTTCATTTAAATGCCATTGATTTCTTACAGAGGCAATACTGCTCTGACTGAGTGCATGAGAAGTTCCCATTTGGCTGGATACCAAACAAATTAAGAGTTCCAGATTTAACACCACCAGGTTTTATTCAAAGTGCACACTGAGCTTCTGCTCTGGTTTCTTGTTGATGTTGTTTATATTGAGTTTTTTCAAAGGCAAATAACAAGACATCAATGAACAGATTACGGTTTGTGCCTCAACATTTAAAATCCAGTGAGGGCATACACTAAATATAAAAATAAAGGAAAAAAAGATGTGGAGAAATGGAAAATATGTCTGCGCCCAACTCCCCCTCCCACTAAGCCCTTCTATCCTTGGCTGTTGTTTTGTAATAAGGTTGTTTATGTTTCACCAGCCAATGGGCACCCGGCCAGGCGGTCCTTGTACTGTTGGAAGACGCCCGGAGACGCCCAGACAGAATGACACAGCAGCACCTCCTTCCTGATGGCTGAGGTGCAGCACCTCCGTCCTGATGGCTGAGGTGCAGCACCTCCGTCCTGATGGCTGAGGTGCAGCACCTCCGTCCTGATGGCTGAGGTGCAGCACCTCCGTCCTGATGGCTGAGGTGCAGCACCTCCGTCCTGATGGCTGAGGTGCAGCACCTCCGTCCTGATGGCTGAGGTGCAGCACCCCCGTCCTGATGGCTGAGGTGCAGCACCTCCGTCCTGATAGCTGAGGAGCAGCAGCCTCCGTCCTGATGGCTGAGGTGCAGCACCTCCATAACGGGATCTGGATGAAGATCAAGACGAGGACACACGGCTCTGAGCTACCTGCCAGTATTAATGGGATAAAGTATTATTTATAGTTTCTCTGCCTTCAAGTCTGAGGCTGAATAAACCGGGGGCAGGGAAGTGTTTATTGGTTAGCGGTCACTCAAAGGTTCTGTGTTTGGTGGCATGGCTGAACGATAAGCTTATAAAGGGAGTCAAAGTTGTCATTTATTGAAAATTGACTTCGGGCTTCGACCCTTATGTTACCATATTATTATCAGAGTTGGGTTAATATTAACCGTCCGCCAACCACCTTGTGGAGAGCAGGGTCAACTCGGTTTTCGTACTTATGCTACATGTCCTTCCCTCTCTCCTCCGACCCGCTCCTGTCCCGTCTTCACCTCTTCTCCAGAGGACAAATACGACAAGAGAACAAAACCTGCAGGGCTCAGCAAACCAGCAGCAGCCAGGTGTCCCCAGACATGGAGGGTGTAGCACCCGTTACCCCGCCCAGAGTCCGCCCCCTGAGGAGCGGTAGGGCCCCTACGGGACGACAGGGCTTTCTGGGCCAGTAAGAGAAGGAGTGGTGGCCCAATACCAGTCTCATATTAGTTCAAAAGTAGCCTCAGAAATCAGACTTTAGCCTCATATCTTAGTCTGATGCAGACAAGCTGAATTCTTGGTGAGAGGGTGTTTCACTTTCTTTCGCTTCATATTTCTTTCGACCAATCATGTCGCTGGTCACGGGGATCTGTGAGTGTATAATTGGCCAACACAAACTCGGCCTGCAGTTGTGAACTGTAGAAAAGTGTCTGTTAAGGTTTCAAATGGACACCGTGGAGACTGGCCGCTGTAGAAACACACACACACTAACATCCCTCCTGAAAGCTTCATCCACGCGCACAAAATTGTTTTCTTCGGTAGAATATCTCCGTCCCGAAACAGGAAGCCAGGCGTATCTCTGCCCTTTCAGACGTTGGTTCCGACCCAGGCTCTGCGCTCTCCCCCAGAACTCACATAGTGGATTGCTGGATCCGGAGTTTGTTCAAAGGTAGTTGTGGTTTGGTGTCAGTGAGGGGTACTTAAGGCGTGCAGATGGGGCTTTGTGGGGACAGAAGACAAAAAAAGGTCAGAAAACTCTGATGTTGGCATTTCCTCTGGTCTACAATCTTTGACGCGTCTGCTAACCGCAGCTGTGGAAGCGTCACATGGACCTGCTTTATTGGGGAGTTTGCAGTTGCATAAAACGAATCCCATCTTGCTCATATGAGACACGTTTCAAAATACATAGGACCGTGGATCGACATTAACACAAGTCTCCTCCTACTACACATGTTCTTATTTATGACAATCATTTCACGGAAATGGCCCACTAGGGAAGGAAAGAGACCATCAAACTCAGCAGATGCACTGGTTTTAAGTAGAGCGTTAACAGCCCCTACATACTATAACCTCATATAATATATAGCTGTATAAGAGGGTGAACAGACTCCATTTATATAGCTCTGTTTTAACAACGAACCGCTGAGCACAATACACACGCCCCTACTCACACACACGGCCCACCTAGGATGAAACAACGTTCTCTGCAGCAGTTAGGACCCCAAGGACCTCTCAACAAATTGCCAGGAGAAGTCAACTAGCAACCCTCATTTGGAAAATGAGGGTTGGCCCTCCTGCCATCGTGATTATAGTGATCAGCCCGGCTCTCTGGAATTATAGACTGAGTAGGCTGTCTTTATGAAGTGTCTGTGTTTCTGTGTGTGTAATCTTTCCGTGTGTGTGTGTGTGTGTGTGTGTGTGTGTGTGTGTGTTTGTGTTTGTGTGTTTGTGTTTACGTGTGTGTGTGTGTGTTTATATGTGTGTGAAATCTTTCTGTGTGTGTTGTGTGTGTGTTTGTGTTTACGTGTATGTGTGTGTTTATGCGTGTGCGTTTACGTGTCTTGGTAAGGGTTGGGAATCGTGTGGGTTTAAAATAATTAAACAGTAAATAACAGTTACAATACTAAGAAGAAAATGCATTTCCTGCAGAAAACGTGGTGAGGGCTGTCGTGTAAAATGAGCTTGGAAATAAAGCTTCATTGTTTAAGACGTATAGAAATCATTAAGAAGAAGACTATCAGCATTACAGTATAAACATACTCACATCTGAATAATGTGTGACAGTGTGAAACAGAGTTCAACAAATAGCTCAACTAAAGTGATCCAGTTTGAACCTAGGCCAAGTAGTATGATATAGCATTATTACGATAAGATATAGACGTAGCATGATAAGACGCAGTATAATCATGATTAGTAGAAGTGGCATTCGAATGTAAAGTAGCCGTAGCACTCGCATGATACATAGAAGTATTTTAAGTATTAGCATGATAAGGTGCAGAAGTAGCATTAGCATGATACATAGTAGTATTGGTATGATAAATAGTAGTATTGGTATGATAAGTAGTAGTATTGGTATGATAAATATCATTAGTACCATACAGTATTTGCATGATAAATAGTAGTATTGGTATGATAAACAGCATTAGTACGATTCAGTATTAGTACGATACATAGTAGCATTGGTATGATAAGTAGTAGTGTTAGTATGATAATAACAAAAGTAACAGGTGAATGCTATGTACGCAAACTTGCTCATCCACATTATACGGATCAGCAGGGGGACAAATCCACTAAAATCCACAAGCACACATCGTTTTACAAGACACAAGGTGACAAATATGTATTCGTTGATCGAGAAATAATCGTGTGGATATCAGTTTACAAAGAATAACTAACAAATATTTGTGGATCGTGGTCACGAAATGTGACTTGTCTTCAGCGGGTTACAAATAATATCGTCAAATCAAAACGTCCCACCAACCCCAGCGTGTGTGAGTGTGTGTCTGTTCATACGTGTATGTGTGCTCAAATGTGTGTGTGACGTGTGTTCACCTGAGATTCGTGCGGAACCTGCTCTGATGTAAAGGGGCGGAGCCTGAAAGGCATAGATGACATCGTTGTCAGCGACGCAGGTCAGGTCGTCCTCGTCGAAGAAAGACCGCTGGAACCCTGTGGAGTAAATCTCTGTCAGGATGACCTAGAGACACACACACACACACAATCAATTACACACACACATAATCAATCACACACACACACACACACACAGACACACACACACACACGCACACACACACAGGAGAGATTCAGTGTGGCGTAATGCAGTATATAACAGCACATCTCCTGGCCCAGGAAGGATGATCTCCTCGACCCTCTGTCTCTTGTCCCTCACCTCCTCACTCCTCCTCCTCCATCCCCTCCACCTCATCTGTCTCTTCTCCACCCACCCAGCACAGCAGAAGACAAACATGAATCCTAGTGCCAGCTGTTAGCCGAGCCAAGTCCTCTCTGTATCCTCCTCCAAACATTCATTAAGAGACGGAGCAACGGGGGCCTCATCCGCCGAGCGGCCATCTTGCGTGGGGGGGGAACTGTATTCAGATTCTCAGATTCAGTTCCCTCATGCCAGCTAGCGTTTAGAACCAAGATGGCCGCCAGGTGAATGAGGCCCATTGGATCTGGTGAGTTGAAAATGAAGACCAAAAGACGTGAGGTGTACCTGCTCGGGAGAGATGTGTCCCTCGTCGGCCACCATCCTCCGCAGGCAGGCCAGGGAGCCCACCAGGGGCACGGAGAGACCCACACGCACGTAGCGCTGGCCCCGCGTGCTGAACACCAGGGTCACACACACCGGCCTGGGGAGGGACACACCGTCATTCTGCTGCTCCTCCTCCTCTTCCACACTCCCCTGGCCCTCTCTTCCTCCCTCCAGCGTCCTCTACATATCAGCGCTTTATCTCTCCTCCTTTATCTCTCCAACTCTCCCTTCCTCTCTTTATCTCTCCCTCTCTCTCACAATTCTTATCCATGACTCTTCCTCTCTATTTAAACTCATCCCCTCTACATCAGTCTCCCTCTCACGTCTCTCTCTTTCTCTCTCCCCCCCCCTCTCTGTCTCTCACCCCTCTACAGCCTTCTCTCCCTCCTCTGCGGACAGGAAGGGACACACACAGAATCACATTTATAATTCAGAACAATTTTAACATTAATAAAACATCATTAGGGTTTCATGGTTTTATATAATGGAGTTCAAATAATGGAGTTGCTATTCTATTTTTTAAAAGCAGGAAGATGGCTCTGAGATGGACACGGTGCCACGTCGCCACGGTTACTGCTGACAACGACGCACGCAGGTGCAGCCGCACAGACTCTCAGGAGGCAGGTGACCTGCCATCGACCTATCACAATACAGACAGTGAGACAGGTGACCTGCCATCGACCTATAGCAAAACAGACAGTGAGACCGGTGACCTGCCATCGACCTATCACAATACAGACAGTGAGACAGGTGACCTGCCATCGACCTATCACAATACAGACAGTGAGACAGGTGACCTGCCATCGACCTATCACAATACAGACAGTGAGACAGGTGACCTGCCATCGACCTACGGTAGTCTAGACAGTGAGACAGGTGACCTGCTATCGACCTACCACAATACAGACAGTGAGACAGGTGACCTGCTATCGACCTACGGTAGTCTAGATAGTGAGGGGCCAAGGTCATAGGTCATGCAGCAACCCTGGGTTGATTTTTAACTGACATTTATTGACAAAAACTTGATAGTCATAATCAGAAAGAACTACAAGTCATTCATTCCAGGGTGATTTAAATATGTCTTTGAAGTCTCCATGTTGTATGAAACATTGCGTACATCTCCACTGAAATCACCAAGAGGTGAGCAGTAGTAGGAGCAAGATAGTTGTAATTGAAGTGTGATTTATAGTCTACTACACTTCAGTGACCACCAAAATAACCAATCAGAAACAGCCATCCCAGTAGCCTGTGTTTATGAGCAACTCCGTGAGCTCTACGTTTGATTGTTTATGCAAATGCTGTATGATATACCATCAACAGTATCTGTGGTACATCCAAACCGTAAACACTGTTTAGATGTGTTCATAAACAGTGTTTAGTGCGGTTTGTTCACAGAGGAATGTGAATGCAATGGCTTAAGGACTTGGGTGTGACTTGTGTTGTCATAATCCCATCTGTGTTTTTGCTTATTGCAGAGCATATCCTCAAAGGTGGTTGTTTTCTCACTGTATCTGTCACACAGAGAGATGACTTAGCACTTTTAGCTTGGCAAGCAATTTGTTATAACAAGCCGGCGAGATTTCCCGAATTAGAAGGGAGGCTGGACTTGTGAGGGCGGTACACGACTCGAATCAACCTGCTGGGGGGGGCGAGGCGCAAGGGGGGCTGGCTGGGTTGTGGGAGACCGTGGACTGGACTGTGAATATTAGTGCCTTGGAATATTCCCCGGATACAACACGCAAACAACCAATATCAGGTCAGCATATCATGGCACAACAACCTGCGAGTGTTGTTAGCGCGCAGCTAACGAGGATCGTGCAAGTAGCTTCACAAACCCAACGGTGGTCGGTCTGGACCAAGGAGTCAAGGCCCGTCGACATTACGGGGTGAAGGGGGTCGGATCTGAGTTAGTTTTTGCTCAGATCCAATCATTCCAGCTGACTGATTATGTTGCAGGAGATCAGAGAGGTAGACGTTCAGCACCTCATATGTGCCCATTGTCACACTATGCACCCAAGGGACCATCACCTCCTGTCCGACAGAAGCCCACATCAGTCTCAATCTGGTTCTTTCACATCAGATCCTAGCCGGGTTCCTTTGTGGTTCCTGATCTGATCTCTGGCCACAAGTGACGTAATGTGACCCGCCACGCAGCACAGCAGATCTTAGAATGAAGGCCTTTACTGTGAGCACGTTTTCTGGGTTCCTCTCATCATCCCACCATGATGAACTCATGGAACTCACTTTAGAAACTACCCAGAATGCCTTGAGGGCTTGCAACATGAAAGTAGCGTTTCGCACCTCAAACACAGCCCTGGTCCTGGATGAGGGTTGAAGTACGGATCATTCCACTCTTTGTAAACCCTGGAAATGGAACTGTGTTCATGGAGAGCTTTAGGGACGTGGTGAAGAAGGAAATAGCGTCGATGTTTTAACCAACGCTAAAGTTGTATATGGCAGAGTTATAGAGAGAGGGGTGTAGAGGGAGGGAGAAAGGAGAGGGAGAGAGTGAGAGAGGTAAAACAGGGGAGGGAGACGAGGGAGAGAGTTAAAGAGAGCCAAAGATAGAGGGAGCGAAAGAGAGAAAGTGAGAAGGAGAGGATGAAAGATAGCAGGGATGAGTGAGAAAGCAAAAGAGAGGGAGAACGAGCGCAGCAGCAGGTGAGCATGATAAGAGATGATGAGAGGGGGAGAGAAAGAGAGAACAAGAGAGAAAGATGGAGAGAGGAAGATGGAGAGAGAAGGGATAACAAGAGAGAAAGGGAGAAGGAGAGAGAGAGAGTGTTGGAGAGATAAGGAGAGCATAGAGAGAGAGAGAGGGGGAACAATTCTGGCGTCTATTATTACCGGACGTCTCTGAGTGACTCTAGACAAACCCGTCAGAACCGCCAGTCAGCCCGTTCCTTACTGGAAGTGGGTTCAGCCCAGCGTGAAATAGCAGGCCCGCTCAACCTGGGGCTCCTCTGCCTCCTGAAGGGCATCTCCCCGCGCACTCAGGAAGTACAATTACTGTGTTTCACGTGAGAACTTTGTCCTTTCTCACACGCTCCCTCACACCCGGCTGCCCTTGCTTTCTCAAGCTGGGTTTTTTTCTGTGAAAGCACAAATTAATTCTGTGTCCTGATGCTCCGTTGACTGAGCCGGCGTTTATCAATTCAACACATTCTATGCTGAATAAGAAGTAGTCGTTTTTACGGGGCGCTCCAGTGGCGTAGTGGATAGAGCGCGTACCATATTGGCTCCGGCCTCCGTTGCAGTGGTCGCGGGTTCGAATCCGACCCGTGGACCTTTACTGCAGGTCATTCCCCCCCTCTCTCTGTCTCCCCATTTCAACTCTGTACTGTCAAATAAAGCTTGAAAAAATGCCAAAAAAATAATTAAAAAAAGAAGGAAAAAAAGAAGTAGTCGTTTTTGATGAACAAAGTGCAGCCCGCTATACTGGCCTAGCACTGTACCATATAGGCAACGAATGCAAGTATTGGTCATATGCCTTTTATATAACAAATTATATAACAAAAAGAAATACAATTTCAATTAAACTTAAATTTGCACTGGATTAAGCTGAACTGAATACAATTTAACTGGATTAAACGTATGTGATCTAAACTAAACTGAACCGAATGAACCCTAACCCCAGTGAACAGCACTGCATTTATTTGAACGGACCCTAACCCCAGTGAACAGCACTGGGTTTATCTGAGCACGCTGAACTGCATGAACCCTCACCCCAGTGAACAGCACCTCATGTATCTGAACACACTGAGCTGAACCTTGACTCACCTGGTGTGGCGGAGAGGGATGGGGAGCGAGATGCAGAGGAAGGGGTCGAAGGTGTTGCTCTGCTTCAGACAGTGTGGGCAGGTCAGGGACGACCTGCGGAGGAAATCAACCAACAAAACACAGACATAAGGACAGCCTTCTCAACCACACATGAGGTTCCCCTGTTAGCTGTTAGCATCAGCCCAGGCCGTCCTGATGGGTCAGGACGGCCTGGGCTGATGCTAACAGCTAACAGCTGAACCGTGATGCTGTTGGCCAGTAGGGGGAGACGGGAGGGGTCCACCATCCAGTCTGACTTATCAATAGTCAATCAATCAATGGTTCAATGGCTACACTTTACATTACAGTGTACACTATTACACACTACACTACCACTAACTACACTCTTACACTACACTTTAAACCATCAATGCTTACACTTTACATTACAGGGTCCTTGTCACAGCGCAATTACACGTGTTCTAAGCAATGTCACGACCTGGAACAGCACGTACATGATATGTAATAGCGTCACGGCTAGCCCTAACCCTAGCCTAGTGGGACTCGCTTTCCCACATATTCCTATCCTCTACCCTAACCCCTAACCCCTAACCCCATTGTGAGACATGCAGTCACACCCTCCCTCACCACCCATTCGTGGGTTGGGAGGAGGCCAGGGACCAGGTGGAGGTGCTGCTGTCAGGACAGACGCTGCAACAACAGAGCTCTGTTGCATGGGCCGCCGAGGGCGTTGATCAGCCGTAGAAGGAGCCGTGAGTGATGGTGATGTAAGAGGAGGATGAGGAGAGGGAGCCGTGAGTGATGGTGATGTAAGAGGAGGATGAGGAGAGGGAGCCGTGGGGGGTGCTATGGAGGTGGAGGGTAAGTTATAGTCTATGCTACAAGTAAGGGAAGAAAGGGCAGTCCCAGTTTCCAGCCTGTTGCATCAGTCTTAGCTTAGCGGCGCTGCTGTTGTTAATGACTCGGGGCTGATGCCGTTAACGGGGTCTCCCACGGGGCGAAGCAAGGGTCTCTCTTTTACTGCTTCCCCTCTGTACACAACTGCCTAGGGGATCTTGTGGATCTGCTCTTCTTACTTTGTTACTTTTTATCTTCTTATATGTTGGGTAGTGCAGCGTGGTAGATTCAGATGATATCATGTATAGCTTTATTGTATCTTGTCTTCTGTCTCGCTGTTTGCTACTGAAATACTTGAAATTCTTTCGGGATGAATATCTATTCATCAAAACGTGGTGGTGTACTGTATGTGTGCAACTCATGCTTGTTTTTTCTCTCTTTCTCTCTCCAAATGTTTTTGGTTTAACCTGATTTAACTGTAGGACTGCGGTTCTATAAAGTGGTTACACGCCATGACGAGGGTTGTCATTGGTTGAGATTGGACAGCCGGCCTAGCTGTTACCATAGAAACGTCTGAACCCGAGCACTAGCTTGAAGCTTTGGAAACCAGAGGGAGGGAGGCCATTATGGCTCCTCTCTTCTCCTCCGTTCTCTCTGACCGTTGTGCTCACGCTCCTTCCAGCCGTGCTCACACTTTGATGATTTCCCTCTGGCTTTAGGACAAGCTCGTTCTAGTGACCTCGTTTGTTAATTGTTTAACTTCCTAGTCATAGCAACAATCACCACGGGATCCAAGGTCATTCAAATGATAAAGATGGGCGCCGAAAATGTATTATTAATTGGGAGTTATTATTCAAATAATGTTGTTTAATCTTTTTGTAATGCTGTCAAACAACTAAACGTTTCTAGAAGCCCATCAAGAGTTTGTTTGGCCGATGGATATGGCCAGCATGTCACCATAGAGACGTAAGAACAGTGTTAAGCAGTAAAGCTGTGAAAGGGGAAGGTTCATTGTAAAAGTTCTCGCTATCAGTGTCGATCCGTCGCTCATCCATCTTGGATTAGGAGCACGGCATTATGGGAGAGTGAGTCTGATGAGGGCGCCAGGCCAACTGCTGTTTCCAAGCAGCAGTCACACACACACGCTGGGTGACACAGCAGAAATCTGTACCCATGCTGGGAGGGAATTAGCAGATCCCCTCCGACAGACGTCTCACCACCGTCAGCACCAGGATGACAGTTTTCCATGTAATTAGCCGGGGGGCACGCAGGGATTTGAACCAGCGGATAATAAGCAGATAGATGCCAACTTTAGCGTTGCAATGTGAGGTTTTGCATTTGGTCTGGCGATAAATTACATTATTAATGTGCATGAGTTTGGATTGCCATGAAATGTTGGACTGAAAAGAGTTCACTCCTTTTCTTTCAGAAGGCAACGCTACAAACAGCTACATCTATAGGCTTGTCAGTAGTTCTCTGCGTTTTTCTCCGTATTTCCACGATAGATAGTGAAAGTTGATGGACAACCGATCTAATTAATTTAAGATAGAAAGGATGTCAGAATCACAACATGTACTGGTGCCTGAGAGAAGGTGGCTTCCCTAATCCGATACTGGGAACTTCAGGGCTCCTGTGAAGACGGATGAATGGCTTCACTGGCTTTTAAGAAGAGGCTTGTGCTCCCACACACACCGGATCCACTCAAATGGTTCACCGCAGAGCGAGGAAATATAGAAATATGAAGATAAACCACCGAGCTCTTCAATAAAGAACCCACACGACACAAAAGAAGCCGGCGTTATTATTTGTATGATTTATCCTTTTGTTATTCTTCATCGTCTAAGAAATAAGAACACACAGGGAATAGCGCCTTCTTGTTGTTTAGAAAAGACAGAAAGAAAAGAAAGACAAATGTAGAATGGCCACATCACATTTAATCAAAGAGCAAACTGCCATTAGTACTTAGTAAACAGTACAAATGTACCCGTCCCTACCTCAGGCTCTAAAGTACTGCGTAGGAAATGTTCTCTGCCAGGAGAGACAGCGAACCCACACACACACAGGGGCTATTTTGGTCCAGGGTTCTTTGGAGCGATGCTTTGGAGAGGTAAACACAGGGACCAGTCGACTGCCAGGGTAGTCCACTACGGAGCACTGCTGTGCAGACATGAGTCCATCACTAGCTACCATCTCTCCTCGTCTGTCCAATGACCACATTGGTTTGTCACAATACCGGATTAGAGGAACGATCATTTTCAAGTGGTAAACATCACGTGAAACATTGAGGGTTCAACGTTTAGTGAAACCGCCAAGTGAAACTTGATCTATTTTCGTCAGCATGTATTCCATATCCAGTGTATTTCTGATGTGTGTGTGTGAGTGTGTTGGAGGAAACTGACTTGTACTGGGCCTGGAAGTGCTCCTGGACGAAGCTGTGGCTCTCCCCAGGCTGGTCACATCGCGGCTGGGTAGGATCGGCAGGCAGGTCAGCCTCAGGTCCACCAGGGCCCTACGGTAGAAATTAAAAACAATATTGAAGTAAATTAATACATACAGTATATATGAAATATAGAGTGTTTTAAGGTCTACTCTGTGGACGTTGTCTATGTGGAGAAAACAGCATGCACTCTTAAATAAAAGTCCTATTTCAAAATTGTACTCAACTAAAAATATTGAAAACTCGATATTATTCAATTTATATTATATCAAAGTTTTCTCACTGCATTCATCTCATGAGTGTTTCGTGAAAGCTAAAGAATACGTCAATGCTGTGAATATGGTACAGAATATCAAAAAACTCAAAGAAAGCACAAATGAAAAGAGATGTGTACTTTATGTAAATCCCCTGGTGCTCACACACAGATGGCTCTTCTTTTGTCTTTGCTTAAGCAAGTCACAGAGGATGACTTTATCATATATTTATAACATTTCTGCTCTGGGAACACTCAACACGTTTTGGAAAATGAAAACAAGGCTAATTACGATACGAAGTGATCATTTGGGCATACAATTCTGTATTTCTTTACTACATAGATAAGTTGAGGTCAGTGAGAAAAGTAAGATTACTTATTCAAGATCAAGAAACTCATAGAGGCTGAGATAGGATGAGACACCGTAACATTAAGATGAGGCACCATAACATTACTCCACTTATCATTTAGAGAACAGATACTATAGGGATGTTTCCTCTCTGTCTGTCTGGCTGTCTGGCCTCTGATGCTGCGTTCACATCAAATCAGACAGATGGTAGAAGACAGACAGACAGACAACGCCTTCTGGACGGAGAACAAACAAACAGTCCGATGGAATGGCAGGACGCAGAACAACCCACATGACGATATGTTGCCATGGTGATGTCGTATCGTTTGTGAAGAATGGAATAGAATATATTAAATAAAATGATTGAGTATTATTTGATTAAATGAATCTAGTATGGCATGTAGATGTAAAATCTAAAGTGCCTTGCTTCTGGTGGTTGAGATCTCCAAGTGTTCCCCTTGTGAGTTAACTATGTAACAACCGATTCATTCTGACCTTGAGGACCGCAAAATGTAAAACATGTTCAACTTTGGACGACAACGGCGTCTAGCTTTATCGGCGCCGGTATTTTGTGCCGGGCCCCCCGTATATTACCGGCCTGCTCGCGGCCCCTAGGACGATATCAGGTTGGCTGTCTACCACCTGATCCACGCGAACGCAGCGTTATTCTGTCATTAATTTCACAGGCTGATGTCCACGAACTGCTGAGATAATCAGGTTCACATTTCTTATACATACAAAACTAGAAGC
>OMKX01108201.1:0-10779 GCA_900302425.1 Brosme brosme
AAATCACACACACACACACACACACACACACACACACACACACACACACACACACACACACACACACACACACACACACACACACACACACACACACACACACACACACACCCACACACACACACAAACATACACACACAGACACACACCCACACACACACACACACACACACACACACACACACACACACACACACACACACTTCATGGTGTACGACACGTCGTCAGCCATAATGGCTACAGCGATGCCCAAAACACGCTCCGTGTCATAGAGCAACCACGGCTGGTCCATCAGCCTCCATTATATACATTAAACATGTAGACCACCATCACACGTACTACTGCTAGCAGTGGAGGACCCCCTATAACTTAAGGCGCTGAGCCTTAGTTTACAGTCTAGTTATTATGCTGGTTAAATCGAAACTACGGCGGAGAAAAAACACAGCAGCCTGGCTTAGATATAATGACAAAGTGCATGGGTCAAAGTTTACCTTGTACGTGTTCCGTTGTTTTGTTCTGGAGGAATAACGTAGCGTTCACCTGTTATCCTAATGTTTAGGATGATGTTGTGTCTGTAACCCGCGCTACTTTGACCTACGCGAGGCACACTACTACTGTTTGCCTGCTAGCATAGCTAACGCTGCTGCTACTGCTAACGGGTCCCCTTGTGCGCATGCTCCAGGAGTGGACGTGGAGTATTGACCGATAGATACCGTAGTCATTCTGTGTACTCAAACAGATTTCACATTAAAATCGTCCTTTTTTAATTCAAAACACTCAATTAAGTATATTTGTAAAACAAAACACACACACCAAAAATAGTAACACTGGTCAATCAAGTGCAATTATTTGAATACAAAGAACGAACGATTCCACAGCACCACCCTGTGGCGGAGAAGGCGCATTACATTATTATAACGACTGCATGAGTATGTTGTGTAGGGGTGGATGAAAATCAATAACGTCATCGACAAAATGTAATTGTCATTTATTGGACATTTCTATATGAGTAACTTACTAATCACTTTTCTTTTTACATTTTCTTTCATGTTTTACATGGCAAATGGCTGGTTTTACACAAAGAATATAGTGTCACACTGCTCAAACTCACTCTGTCCATATACAGTATAACGCAATCTAAAAAGATTTAAGTGGGAGTCTTTGGACACATTTTTAATCATCTAGCTATAGGCACATACAATTGATATCCATGTGAAAAACCAGTGTTTTTTTGATTTAGACAGTGTTTGAATGAAAGCTAAACAGAAAATGTATATTAAAACATTTGTTGTGAAGAACAAAGCAGTGTATTTAGCTCTCGAAAAGCTTTTTAAAAGCCGGGCCGATTTCCTGGATCATGTCTGAGGTAGTGGTGGACCTGCCGTGTTGCTGGAAGGCTTGACTGTTGCACTGTTTGGTGAGGGAACACGCTCCGAACGCTGCCAGCATGGCAGGGCTCACGCTGAGGAGAGACACACCATTACTGAGGAGAGACACACCATTACTGAGGAGAGACAAACCATTACTGAGGAGAGACACACCACTACTGAGGAGAGACACACCACTACTGAGGAGAGACACACCACTACTGAGGAGAGACACAGCATTACTGAGGAGAGACACACCACTACTGAGGAGAGACACACCACTACTGAAGGCCACATACTGTATATACATGCATGCATACATTATTATAATGTACGCATAATAAAGTAAAAAAAGTTGGTAAGTTTCCAGAGTTGTGAAGAGAAGAGTTGTGAAGCAACATTTAGGAACTAAAGGACCCAAAAAAAACTCCCCTCCCTCCTTAGGATTCTCCATCATTCAGATTGGAAGAGATGCCCTGATTGGTCAGAAGGGAGCCGGGAATCGGCTCATACAGAGGCAGGCGCAGTCAACTCAAAACAGATATTCTCACAGATCATTTCACTTACTGATAGGCTGTTGGCTATAGCATCTACCAAATGACATGCATGTACTCAAACAATAACATTGTAGACCCAATGCCCAAATATTGTGTTATGGTTCAGTACCTCTTGGAATGTGCTGTGGAGGTAAAGGCCCAGTGTGCCAGCACCCCTAGAGATCCGGAGAGCAGGTCCCCCTGCCCCCCACATCGTCTACCGCTGCCTCGCAAGTTGCATGAGAGCACTGAAATCAAAATCACACACTGATCACTGACATGACACATGACATGACACATCGGTTAAAGATCGCCGGTTGTTAACCAATAGAAAACAAGAAGGGGTGTCATATGCAAATATCTCATAAACATCGCCGGGCTTTGCCTGCCTTTTTTTGGATTCTATGATTCCCAGCACTTGCATTTCTATTCTTAAACAATATTCCCTGTGTGCTGTAGAGTAGTGTGAACGCGTAGGAGTCCCAGACCAAATTCCAACCACCAACCACAGGAAACCACTCAGCTGTGCTCCATATTGCATTGTGTATTCCTGTTTGCATTGTGTGAAAGGTTACTATCCTCAAATATTGTGCCGAACACACCTAATCAAATGTATGAATCTATTTAATGTAGACACTATCTGGAGATCTGAAATAGTTTGAAACATGACAAGAACTATCTGCATCACAAAAGGCCACCAGTGGATGGCACCCTGCTGGGTGGGCTCCTGCACGATGCTCACCGTTCTTGCCATCTGTGATCAGGTCCTGTTCCCCCTTCAGCACCACCGTGAGGTTTCCCATAGCGGCGCTGAGCTGCATGACGCTCCGGCGAGGATCGCTGCCGTCCATGGGCTCCTGGTGCTGGAAGAGAGCGGTGATGAGACACACAGCTGCAGGAACGCCCCCACCTCATCATCAGAGTGGGTCAGTAACACAGCGTCTGCTGGTCACCGCTGGGCTCAGAGACCCACCAGAGCCTCATAGAGGCGCGTGAACTCCATGAAGTTGGGTGTGAGGATGGCCTTCTGGTATCCTTGGATGACAGATGGTTGCTGGGCAACAAGCCATAATCCGTCCTGTTGAAAACAAACAAACAAGCATGTACACAGACGGACAAACAGCCACACACCGGCAACTATAATTAGTCTGAAGATGCATCTGATCTAACTGATTTATTTTGAAATCAGGCAAGTACTCACTGCATCGATGATTATTGGAATATCTCTCGCTTTGGACTTTTCAATCACCTCCTTGAAAGGGAGAAATGACAGATCATGACAGATTACATTACATGAGTTTAGCAGAAGCTTTTGTCCAAATCGACGTGCATTCAACTATGGAGATAAGCCCCAAAAAGTGCAAAAATCATTAAAGAAATTGATCCATTGATTTGAAATGATCATCCATTGTTATCAATTGTGTTATTTTATCATTTGCCATTAAAGCTATAACATGGCTTCAATCAAACGATGCAAACTACAGTGTTGTTGTACGAGTGTTGTTGTACGAACGAGTGTTGTTGTACGAGTGTTGGTGTACGAGTGTTGTTGTACGAGTGTTGTTGTACCAGTGTTGTTGTACCAGTGTTGTTGTACCAGTGTTGTTGTACCAGTGTTGTTGTACCAGTGTTGTTGTACCAGTGTTGTTGTACGAGTGTTGTTGTACGAGCGTTGTTGTAAAAGTGTTGTTGAGTTTTGTTTTATCAGTGTTGTTGTATGAGCGTTGTTGTATGAGTGCTGTTGAGTGTTGTTGTACGAGTGTTGTTGTACGAGTGTTGTGGACGAGTGTTGTTGTACGAGTGTTGCTGTATCAGTGTTGCTGTATCAGTGTTGTTGTATCAGTGTTGTTGCATCAGTGTTGTTGCATCAGTGTTGTTGCATCAGTGTTGTTGTATCAGTGTTGTTGTATGAGTGTTGTTGAGTGTTGTTGTATGAATGTTGTTGTACGAGCGTTGTTGTAAAAGTGTTGTTGAGTTTTGTTTTATCAGTGTTGTTGTATGAGCGTTGTTGTATGAGTGCTGTTGAGTGTTGTTGTACGAGTGTTGTTGTACGAGTGTTGTGGACGAGTGTTGTTGTACGAGTGTTGCTGTATCAGTGTTGCTGTATCAGTGTTGTTGCATCAGTGTTGTTGCATCAGTGTTGTTGCATCAGTGTTGTTGTATCAGTGTTGTTGTATGAGTGTTGTTGAGTGTTGTTGTATGAATGTTGTTGTATGAGTATTGTTGTATCAGTGTTGTTGTATCAGTGTTGTTGTACGAGTGTTGGTGTACGAGTGTTGTTGTATCAGTGTTGTTGTATCAGTGTTGTTGTATCAGTGTTGTTGTATTGTACATGCCTTGGCTGTTTTCAGCAGAGCCTCATCTCTCCCGAGCCCCGGTCCGACCACCAGACTGTGCAGTCTGGGCAGCCATTTGTCCATCTCCTCCAGTGCGTTGGGGCTGTCTCTGCATTCACATAACATAGCATGTGAGCCTTCACATAACGTAGCATCTGAGCCTTCACATAACGTAGCATGTGAGCCTTCACATAACGTAGCATCTGAGCCTTCACATAACATAGCATGTGAGCCTTCACATCTGTGTGCTTACTTCATTGGAATCAACCACTAATCACGGTCCTGAAACATCTAGTTCTTACAACCCTTGTTGAATCTAGAATGTATCTAGATTAACAAACAAATCTGTGAACACGAAAGGCACGTGTTCAGAATTGTCTCAGCCTGTTTAGACGTAGAGGAAGATTACGAGAGACCCTCACTGGACGTGGGCATGCACATACCGGTTTCAGGTTTAACACACATCCATGGTGAACATCATCTCTGAGAATGAGAGACGGAGAGACCGTGGTTTACCAGTTTAGAGGAATGTTCAAATGATGTTTAATAATAGAATTGCAAGGCTTAGAAATCGTAGAATCATAGCCTAGTAGGCGCAGTGCGGCGGACACCTTGAGCAAGGCACTGACAACGCTCCCCAAGAGATGGTGTCTGGAGAACCTCGACGTAGACGTAGCTCTAGAGTGTAGCGTACACCACCTTCAGACGGGGTCCCGACAACGCTTTTCTACACCTCTCCTACAACCGTTACCGCCTGTTCAGACGGAGGAAAGAGCTCTCTTTGCGATGTGAAGAGAGATTAAAAAGGCTCTGTGTTATTCAGGTGAGCTGTATTCATTCTTAGTCCTCAACCCAATATCCTCGTCAGGCCCGCAAAGCTGAGTGACCCTCCCATTTCTGCTGGGGCTAGATGGGCGCTTGATGATTCAGAATTCACAACACACGCCAATACACGCCACTAGGAAGCAAGCCGAGACAAGAGTTCTCAGAGATCCTAAACTAGAGCCGTCCTTTTGGACGAACCACGATTCAATTGCACAACTGATTTGCATTCCATACCTATGAACCATAACGAGAGATCCAGCTTGCTTCTATTCAACGAGAGCCTGTGTAATACACACCGTTACTGGGTCACATCCCATTGAAACATGGAGGTAGAGTATGCAGACGCGATGTTGAACCTATACTTTCATCCTTCGGCATTGTTCTTTAATGATATACCAATGATGCTAATTATTATTTGTAATATTATTTATGTTTTGATTGATGGTGGTTGCTATTTCATTCATTAATATCCAGTGACCTTCAATGGTATGTAAGATAAACTAGCCCTGGGCCCCCACTGGGGCCCTGACAGCGTCCCGGTTTTCCCCCCTGAGAAGCCTGATCCTGCTGTACATAAGGTGAAAACATCGTCCTCTACTTATCCCTAGCAGCATTACCCACATGAGCCTACACTGGTTTAACATTTGACCATCGATGGGTCTGGTAGTTCAAATGTAAAGATCCAAGGTTCAGGTTTCCATCCATAAAACGGAGACCATGGCCTGCGACGGTACTACCACTACCACCACCACCACGTTACTGGGGGGTTGATACTCACAGGACCGGGTGGACTATGAGCTCAGGGCTGTATGATTTGATAACAGCGGCAGCATCCCTGGTACAGAAGACGTGGGACAGGTCTGCACCCTAGAGAAGGCCCAGAGAAACAGTCACCATGAGGCTCCCAGAACGAAGGACCTTTGTGATGCAATAACAACAGTATGGTCATTTGGCATGATAGTATTATTTACCACTTTCAATGCAGCGATGGCAGCAAAGTACGGGGCTCCCGTGTACCTGAACACAATCAGAGGTCAACGTTAAACTCACTTTGATCGCGTTTCCTCCATAATTCTGAAGCTACACCAGACAGGGTGACCTACTCTTGGCAGCCCCCGATGATCCCAATGCGTCCATCTTGCCCCTTGTGCTTTTTGGACGTCAGTGCAGGCACGATGGTCTTCATCAGGGAGAGGGTTTCTTCATCCATGCCTGCGTGGGACAGCAGGCCCAGGTTGAGGTAGCGCTCAAACACTGCAGGAGAGAACATGTTGGGAAGTTAAATGTGGATAAATATATGTTGTCATTTTGTACTGGGGCCTGGTCGGGTGCGAGATGCTATTAAAGTCGGGTGTGTGACGTGGGAATGCCGACCAAACACCACAGCATCTGCTCTTCAATGCTAATACATATCCTCCAAAAACATTATGTTGGTATCGACAGATTGTTGGATCTAGCACTCAGCAAAGCCGGTCATGTTGGTTAAAGTTTCACTTCCTAATTTCTCTTCACACCGTCTCCACAGATCGAGGCTGAAGTACCTAAAGCCTGGGGCTCAGACGCTAACTGCTGACTCTGTTGCGTGGGCCAGTCAGCCGTCTGGTGCGGGGGGGTGCATCTGAGGTGAGCGGACGGGCCGCGCGTGCAGGCGGGGGAGGCAGAGGCTCTGGGGTACGCGCGGGTCGGGGCAGGTGGCTCGGTCCGGTAAGAGGAGGCTGCGGAGGTGGGATTGGCGGAGGTGATGCTGGAAAACATCTGGCCAAGCATCTGGAGCGTCTGGAGCTCCCTGGCATGTTCAGCGTCTCTGCGGCGGTCTTCAGCCTGCAAGCGCTGCTCCTCTATTCTGTAGAAGCCCTCTTCAGCCTGGGCGCTCTGCTCCAGGAACTGTTCCATCAGCTTCTCCATGGGGAAGTTGGCGCGGCGTTTCTTGGTCCGTTTAGCCCTGCTGGAGGTCAAGGTACTGGTCGGCTGGTTGCTGGTATGAGGTCGTACAGAAGTGCCTGGAAAGTGAATGACAGGATGCATCTGTTAGAAAACTATTTACCGACGTATGATTATTGGGAATACAGTGTGGGTCTGTCAGGTGCATAAGTGTGGTGTACTTACCATTATTTCCGACGGTCACTTTTATGGGAATAGGGATAGGAACAGTTGGGTACTCCAACTTCACTTCGGTCTCAGCAGGCTTATGGAATTCCCCCATGTTCTCAGAGTATGGATGGTGAGCATCATCTCCCTCCTCTTCCAAGCAATCGGCGGTGTCGTCTCCTCCCGTCCCACTGTCCATGAACTCCTGAGCATCAATAGCCGGGCGATTGCTGAGAATGTTCTCCATGGCGTCGTAAAACTTGCATATTTTGTGGTATTGTCCATTGTTTCGGATGTTGCCTTCCTTTGCCAACAAAAACTGCCTTTTCAGACTTTTAATTCGTACTCTGCATTGCTCGGGTGTCCGTTCGAATCCCGTGGCAGCAAGCCTTCGGGCAACATCACGGTAGACAAAGCTGTTGCGGAAGTGTCCATCCAGAGCTATTTGGATGTCCTGCTCCCCCCAGATGTTGAGCAGGGTTCTGGTCTCCACGTCCGACCACAAGAAACCCCGAGTTGTGTTATTCTGCATCGTTGATGATCGCAAAAAAAGCTTTGGTTTCCAATCCGGAGTCGTGGCTATTTTGAGCGAATGAGCGTTATTGCGTTTACTACGAGCTGCAAAGCATCGCAATCTGGTTATTCCAACACAAATACAGTAGTTATTTGATTATGGGGGAATTGTGTGTTTAGCGTTCAACTTCTGGATAATGACAAGATCTCGTCCTGAGCAACTCTTCAAACGCTAACCCAAATGTCGTCTACGTCATTAGCAAAATGCCTGGCTTAAATACATTTGTAACGACACTGGCTTTAGACCTGCCTTCCCGGTGACTTCCCGACTTATCATTAATAGGAAAACTGACTTGAGATCAGTTGTCAGGTTGTCAGTGGATAACCAGAGCCGTATCCGCCATGTAACGTTAGAACGCCAATGTGCAGATGTCTGCAGGGTCCTAGAGCCAGCTAGGTAAGTGTCGTGGCTGTCCCTGAATACTGGCAGTGGTTTCATAATGTTCATTTTCTGTTGAAAATGACTGGTGTGACATGTCTATGTGGACTCTGCGTTCACTTTACCTTTTTCGTTCAAACATCCTAATGTAATAACAATCGAGAGTGCCACTGTGAGAACGCAAAATACGATCATCTGAGTCTCTTGTGGCATCTTGCCATTGGTGTTCCACTTGGATTAATGTTATTCTGAGCACATCGTCAACATCAACGAGATATATCGCGCTATTATCGGACAGGTACTCTGTTGTTGGTTCTTCTTACCTAAACTCGTATTGCGTGTAAACGCTGGAAAGAGTGCGATAGTATTCCTGATCATGAGCACTTTCAGTCCAGCATAGGCTAACCCGGTTACCAAGCGTTCTCCTCTCACGACGGAACTCCCGGAGCCGGATGCTCCAAAGGGGCGTTTTGGCGAGAGAGAGAGGGCGGGACTTTCAGTTACATGGGTTTAGCGGCGAGAACGAGGGTGGGACTTTCAGTTAAGGGATATCATTTTCCGTTCCGTATTTCGGATATTGCGATATTACGTTGTCATTTTCCCCCATAAAACTCCATATTTATCCTCCTTGTCATGCTCATATTCTTCTCTCTATGGGGCTGTTAACTGGCGTTCACAGTTCATAGGAATTAAGTCAACGGAAGTTCCGTTAACCGGGCGAACGCTACAAGATCCTCTCTCAATCTAGGCAGGAAGCTTTGGTATTTTTTTGTAATGCTGGAATGCAATTGGCTGCTGCTCTTAAAGCTAGAGCAGTGATCATGTCCATGATGTGTTGCTACTGGCACACAAAACTGTACTTTTAATCACTCAACAGTTTGTAAGCTTGATTGATTTATTCCGAATTCTAATCAGCCACATGAAATAAAAAAAATCACGGACGAAGGTTACCCTACATGTCGTTTTCCCCTATATGTTATTGGAAGCCAGTGTGTTCAGGATCATGATACTCGTTCGTTGGGACTTGTTCAGCTTTTTTCCTCTACTATGGACGTTATCGTTAGTCCACCTTGTATGATAACAGAGCTCGCCTTTGCAAACCAGCCCATGGTGGCCCTCGTCTGCATCAGATGTTTGACCCGCCAGGTGACGCTGCCCTGCAGGCGGTTTCCTGTGAACGTGAACGCAGAGGTATAAGTCATGATCCAGGTATAGTTGATGCGAGGGGACCTGGTCCAGGGTACAGTCACTGCAGAGACTTCACTGTATTCGCAAGTCCGCCTATCGGGGGGAAAACCCATGTAACTAAATCGCACGTACTTTAGTTTCTTCATGCAGTAGACTAGACCATCTGGTTGCTTCCCGTTTTATTTAACTTGGGTCACTTGTTTGGTCTTTATCCGAGGGAGCAACAACCCAGCAAGCCTGCGCACCTTGACTCAGCACAACATGCCATATCTAAACGACTTTGGATTTAGCTCCACAACAAACGCGAGTTAAACTTAGTGAGGTGGATCTGAAGTGGTCGTGCGCGTTATTTATTTATTTCCAATGCCTGAAATGTCCAAGATGAAGAAGCCCGACGTCAAGGTGGTGATCCTGGGAGACATGAACGTGGGGAAGACGTCTCTGCTCCACAGGTACACGGAGAGGAAGTTCAGAGACACCATCAGCACGGTCGGAGGGGCTTTCTACCTCAAACAATGGGGGCCCTACAACATCTCCATTTGGGACACGGCAGGTAACACTCCGGCTTTGATCTTAACGTCACATGGCCTTTTTGTATCAACTTGTTTTGAAACGTGCAGCGCGTGACGTGTTCACCTGCCCCCCTACCGCGTGCCCCTGCTGGAACCCCTAGCGCGTTGTTATCGCGATATCTTTCGAAAAGGTTGGGACAGATTGGCACCAGTAACAACAGGTTTTGCCCTTGTTGAACTGGTCCTGTCCCAGTCCCCGTCGTTAGCATGTAGCCTAGCAGCGAGGTTAGTGTCACAACACTACGGGGGCTTTCAGTCAAATTCAGACCAAGGTCCTAAATTGTACTTTTCTACAACTAACTAAACCTCACCAATGTTTTCTTTGGTAAAATAAATACAAATCGTGTTCATGTGTTCATTTGCGCTATCTTCCATACTTTAAGGACCTTACTAAATATATTTGTTGAATATGAAATGTGTGAATAACGACACGCACTGAAGAAATCATTTATTAATCAAGGATGGAAAGCTCTAGTGACCTTTCACCTACAGATTGTCTTTGCTCATCAGATCAATCTTGGGGTTTCCAGTAAAATGTTACGCAAAAGGTTATGTGTGTTAATGGAAGACTAACGGTGGCCACTCCTCTATTTCAGGATTTTGTAATTATTGGCCCTAAGTCAGAATGTGTCATGATATGTCATCAAAATACTCAATGCTGTCCCCTTGTTGGCCCCATGACCTCTGATGAAATGGCCCTTACATTAATGTCCAACCTCTGGGTCACAGGAGCCCTGTCTCAGATCTCGTCCTGGCTTTAGGTTCTTGTTCCACAAGATCAAATGGTTGGAACTTTTATTAGGTTCTTACTTCTTACATATTTGTAGTTTTTTTGATGGCCCCATGTGAAGGCCCCGGGGGATTCAGCTGGCTGACTTGTTCCTCTTATCAGCCACATGACCTGAGATGGAGTGG
>OMKX01108204.1:0-11875 GCA_900302425.1 Brosme brosme
ACACTTAAGTCCCCTTCTTAAAATTTGAATTACACTTCTTGCACGATGGAATATTCCAATACACATCTTAAGGCAGCCGGTGTTGCCACCTTCAACTACATAAAGGAGCATGTCAAATATGCTGAATGGCTTTCATCATAAAAAAATGACGCTCATGTAAACAAATACAGAATTTAGTTGAAATAAACACATGAGCAAAGTCAACAAAGAAATAGTCTAACATACTTTCTTGAAGGCACTCTGTGTCAGTACAGTAGGACTGGGATTGCCTGAGCTAAAGGAGAATATAAAAGAAAAGCAGAGGAAGAATGGGAGGAGAAGCAAGCATCAAAAGTCATTATTCCATCCAGTCCACATGAAAAACCTTCAGTCGTTCCACATGGTTTAAAAGGCCAGGGTGGCCTTCAGGGTCTGATTATACTGCATCTCAACAAACAGCTATCTTAGCAAACATATTAAAACTGTCAGGGATGTTATACAAGTAACCTGTACAAAATATCGCCACATAGCCAACGATAGCATTAACAGCCGTTTACTTCAAAGTCTAGAAGAAACGTTAAGAGTTCAGCATCAAACTTAATTCCTCTATTCACCAAGAGCTGTCTCCAGCTGTCGGTCACTGTTAACTCTTATTTTGCTTATATTTCTATCATTTAGTTTCTTTGTCGCAAATGAAAAGAGGTTAGAATACACCTTTTAGGCAGCGCCTCAATCATCCTCTCACGTTAAATTGAGAGCAGACTGGACGCTGCAGTGAGGGCGCCCTCTAGAGGTTACAAGTGGTATTACTAGACGTTACGGGCCGGCGTTAGCTGGGCTAGCTGCCAACTTAAATATCTCTGCAACACAATACATAATTTGACGTTACGTCAACAACTTCATTTCTCCACATTCTGTTGAGAATTGTAGTTAATGTTTTAATGCAGAAATGGCATCCTCTACCCTTCATGACTGATGTAAATATTGGTCGCTGGGTGTAGTTGAATGCATAGTTCTAACTGTGTATTCCCTTTGCCGCCTACTATCAGGCATAGCACCACCAAAGACCTTCTGCAGAATAAGCTCCATGACCAAAATAAAAGGTTTTTAGCTAAAGTCGCAATGTGTAAGCGCCCCTCCCAGTAAGTTACACCTGTGAAAATGGCCCATTGGGACCCACCTGGCAACAAATCAAACAGGAACCAGGAACCAGGATATGCAGGCTGTGTATTTAGCCTACTTAATAACCCATTCTTAGAATACTGCCATGACTTCAACTCCCTGAAGGCGTAAAATGACTTACTTTTGCCTGGCTCTAAACGCTCCTGGTGTTGAACTTATTGTTTTCTACTTTCTTTACAATTTTACTTGAACCGTTCTGCTTCAACTTAACTTTTCGTCATCTATCCTTTCCTCAAACCTTCGTGATCTACATTTAGTCGGAGTGTGAACTCTTACCAGGTTGATGAGTCGTCTCATCGCGTACTCGTGGGAGCAGATGCACTCACAGGGGTCGTAGCCTCCCTCCGCCATGGCCCTCAGGATTGCCTTTATGTTTGGAACAAGTCAAAAAGTCTCACACATACTGACCTTCCGATGCAAATGCAACAGTACCTGATCTTGCATTTCCTTTCACATTTGCATAGGCTACCCTTGCTTTGGGAGGTAGCATGCCCTTGTACAAAGCCCAACTATCGGACTTACAACAATTGTATTCGACAGGGAGACACACAGGCAGATTCTGCAAGCTTACAATTTAAGATTTTCCGGCCAGCTAGCATTTTTTTGTCAAATGGAGTTCACATTTGTAAGCAATACATGCCGTCTGCTAACACGACCGCCTAGCCATCTTAATTTGTTGCATTCATACGAATTAACATTTAATTTGATAACGACACGTCAACAAGGGCTACGAAAGGCAACTTACTCGTGCTTACGTTGTTTAATAAAGGATCTCTGCTTCCCTCTTCGTCGTCGTCGTCGTGGAGCTCTGTTGTTTGTACAGTTGGACACCGTCCACAGTGCTACCGGGTCACCAGACGAAGCTTGGCGGAGCTCTGCTCGCCTGTTGTGATTCACACTGAAAACCACGTGAGCACTGAGCAGCAGCGCAGCATAAAGACACAGTGTGTGACATTTCCATTGGCTCGTAGCTTATGCTGCGTTCCAGGCACATTTTTTAGCTCGTAAGTTACGACTTCAAGTCACGACTCACGACTTGGTAGCGTTCCAGGCAAGTCACGACAAACCCTTCTGCGACTCTGAAGGGTCAAGGTTAGGCTAGCTAACGTTAACGTTAGCTAGCGCTAGCTGATACTAGCGATTTCTTGTCGGCGACATATTTTGCCGTACCAGCCCGTACCTCTTTTCTTACAAGACTCTCACTACACTGACGGCCCCCTGCCAGCCGAGCTATACGCTAGTTAGTCAAACATTTAACAGCCAGTTAGAGGGGACTGAAGGGGGGGATCAATCAATTGAGGGGATCAATCTTACACATTACGACTTAAACCTCGTTTTCACATTGAAAAAAAGATTAAGATCGCAGCTGTTGTAAATGGTTCTTGCTGTCAATGCCTGCAATACCTGTACCATTTAGAACTAAAAAGACGCCAGCAAACCAAGTTTGAAGGGAAGCGTTTTCCAAAACATTGACAGACGCAGACATTTTGGGGATATTATTTTATGGGTGTAGAAGTTTGTGTCACCTCGAATTAATCTCTCGGATCCAGCAGTCCTACAATAGCAGAACAATACGTGACGTTTCACACGACCAGCTTGCTATCTTAGTTTGTTTTCATACAAATTAACATTTAAAAAGAAGGCTCATTCACGCGAGTGGATTAAGCTTTCAGAAAGTGATTTTAACAAGTGTTATTATACAGCGGCCAGTTTACACGAAGATGAAACCTTTTAAACCTTCCAGACACTTTATTTATTTTACAGTTTACTACATCTTCTCGAGTTTCTGTTCGCCATTTACAAATTTACAGATCCCCGCCTCTAACATGATTGGTCGAAACAAATATGCAGCAAACAAAGTGAAACGCCCAGTTTCCCCAAATTCATTCAGATTTGAGATGTTTACCTAACTTAAAGGGGACATATTATGCCACCAGGTGTGAGTGTGATTAGCCTTACAAGCCGTTTCAAAAATCTGCCCCATATGACATCACTAGTGGGCGTGTCCACCTAGATCTGTGCTGGATAGATGAGCAACGTTTACTTCAGTCCACTGGGTAGGCTGGTAAACTGATATATCCAGCACACATCTAGGTGGACACGCCCACTAGTGATGTGATATGGGGCAGATTTTTGAAACGGCTTGTAAGGCTAATCACACTCACACCTGGTGGCATAATATGTCCCCTTTAAGTCTTTAGATGTTCATCAAAAGTTTGATTTAGATTTGTGAGACTAGTGTACTTCAAAAAATATATAACATCATGGCATTTAGAAAGTAAATAAACTATTCCAAAATATTAAATTCAATGAATTAATCATGCTTTTTTTAATAACCGACTTTTGCAAACACTTTTATGGCGATAAGTACATAATAATACAAACGACCTTTAACTCACTCATCCTCACTGTACTCAAAATTGTGTGTGAAAACTAAATCATATTATATAAATGAATGTATGTTTAAGTGTTGAGCCAGCAAATTCAATGTTTTGATGATATGGACATGTTAGAGGGAAGGGAAATAATTGTTTATGGTTTAGGCAAATGTTTGTAATTAAACTGACTTTTTATATTTTTGTATTGTACTTGTCTTGTGCGATTTATGGACTTGAGTCTGAAATAAAGTTTTCATTCATTCATTCGATTCACTCTTGTTTGTTTGATTCATGAATACATGAAGCTTCTACTCTTATGCAGTTGTCCCTCTAAGCTTCTAGACGGAACGGTTCCGTTGTGTGGATGACAGTTCATTCTCCAGTGTTGTGAACCACAGCAGGAGAGCAGGGAGGTGGCAGTCAAAGGGGATTCCCTCGGAACAGCACCACCGCCGACCATAGTGGGCACATCCAGCCTAGCCGCAGCTCGCAGTAGCAAACAACAGCAACATGGCTAACATTGCAGTCCAAAGGATCAAGCGGGAGTTCAAAGAAGTTCTCAAAAGCGAAGAGGTGAGCGATCAACCTTCTCACTTGATGTGGTTTCCATTCTTTAAAAGGATCCTCCGGTGTACGTGTATGTGATTTGTCCACGTTGTAAAGGAGACTAATTTCATGAGCTAGCGGTGTGCAGTAAGGCAGGCCCCGCATGATAACTTCAGCTAGCTTGACGTCCGGCTACGTTTGACTCGTTGCGGTACAGCTGCTCCTGTACCAGCGGCGGGGCTGATCAGGAAACACCGCGGCTTGGGTATTTGTGAGAGGCCTCCTGGCCCTCTTCATAACCAACCGACACGCCGTCAGAGGAGCGCTTTCCTGAATCCATTATATTCAGACGCAACGAATTCTTTAACTGGACAACATTTGAAATGATACATAAGTTCAACGACTTTTCTTCGGTGACCGTTTCCAATAATACTTTGACAACTCCCTGGTAGCCTTCGTGAGGTAGCCTCGTCAACATAACCGGTAACGTTTGTTTTGCGTAAGGACTGTACTGAGGTGATGAAATCATCATGCAACTGTTAAGTCTCTGTTGCGAAATTACATTGTTGACAAACTTTCATTTTGCTGAAGTAAAAGGCATAATCGTTGATGGAAAGCTTTAAAAAACAAACAAAAAAAAACATCAAACCGTACATGGACACAAACAATAGTCGGAATCGTGGTGTTTCCAGAATATACCAACCCAGAACTGAGCGTTTTGCTTTTATTAATACAACAGTCATCGTTTAGAAAGTGGTTTTACTAACTTAAGAACTACGTGGACTCAAATACTCTCCCGTTATTTTATTTTTTCTCCATTAGACGAGTAAAAACCAAATTAAAGTAGATTTGGTGGATGAGAATTTCACAGAGCTGAGGGGAGAGATAGCTGGTCCACCAGACACACCATATGAAGGTAAATAACACCAACATGAAAAGTGATACTACATATAGTGAGACGGTGATGTTATGATTAACGTATCATGTTTTCATGTGTTTGCTATTCTTTATAGGTGGCAGATTTCAGCTTGAAATAAAGATCCCAGAAACATATCCTTTTAACCCACCAAAGGTATCCGCAAGAATGTGTCATACTTGCTCTTTCACTTTACTGTCTGCCAATCCACATTCTTTCTCACACACACACACACACACACACACCCACACCCACACCCACACACGTCACTAGCTCACTCATTAGATCTCTCCCTCCTAGGTACGGTTCATCACAAAGATTTGGCATCCTAACATCAGTTCTGTGACGGGAGCAATATGTCTGGACATCCTTAAAGACCAGTGGTGAGTGAGCCAGAGTCAAATCTTCACGGTTGGGTTTTATCACAGTGTTGGTCGCTTGGTTTTTCCTTTTATTCCATTGTCAATCCTGTTTTTAATAAAGCCATTATCCCCCTCTTCACCCCAACCTCTGTTGGTGTCTCTTCAATGTTTGTTGGTCTCTCTTTTTCAACGTCTGTTGGTCTTTCTCAACCTCTGTTGGTATCTTTTCAACGTCTGTTGGTCTCTCTCAACGTTTGTTGGTCTCTCTTCTTCAACGTCTGTTGGTCTCTCTCTCAACGTCTGTTGGTCTCTCTCTCAACGTCTGTTGGTCTCTCTCTCAACGTCTGTTGGTCTCTCTCAACATCTGTTGGTCTCTCTCAACATCTGCTGGTCTCTCTTCAACGTCTGTTGGTCTCTTCTTCATCGTCTGTTGGTCTCTCCTTCATCGTCTGTTGGTCTCTTCATCGTCTGTTGGTCTCTTCTTCAACGTCTGTTGGTCTCTCTTCTTCAACGTCTGTTGGTCTCTTCTTCATCGTCTGTTGGTCGCTCTTCTTCAATGTCTGTTGGTCGCTCTTCTTCAACGTCTGTTGGTCTGTCCTCAATGTCTGTTGGTCTCTCTTCTTTAATGTCGGTTGGTCTCTCCTTCAACCCCTGCTGGTCCCACTTAAACGTTTGTCGGCCTCTCTTGAATGTCTGTCGGTCCCGCTTGAACCTCTGCTGGTCTCTCTTTAGGGCGGCTGCTATGACTCTACGGACGGTGCTTTTATCTCTACAGGCTCTCCTGGCCGCAGCAGAGCCAGATGATCCCCAGGATGCGGTCGTAGCAAACCAGGTAGGGGACATGATGAGGAAGACATTCAAATGCGTGTAGCCATGCCACTTTATTGGGTATAAAGTAACCACAGACTACTGAAAAGGGCTGCTATAAAGACATTTTGGTGATTTATTTGCACAAAATGAAGCTGTTAATGAAACAATATTTTGTTTACTGATGCACATCATGAGGAAAGTTAAATCATCTGCTCTTGATGTGTTCAGTTTATTAAAATGCTGATTGTCATTGTTGTGATTTGAGGCACCAGCTGCAAAATATTTAAACAATGAATCCTTTTCTATGACTTGATTCAATGGCTCTTGTTTGGAGAGTGCTGTGTGGGTAAATGTGGGGCAAAAGTTAACAAGATGTCAGTAGTAGCCTAAACAGGGCTGACCAGATCTTAACTTGGTATCACATGAGTACTGCTTTTTTATCCTATTGCTTTTCGTTTCAGCATTATTTTGGTGGGAGTTGTCCGATTATTTAGCTATGGTTAATTAATGTGTTGACTAGCTTCCTTATTGAATTGTTGTAGCCATTATAATGGCATGTAACCATCCACTGTTAGTCCAAGGCGAAAGGCAAAAAGCCTGTTGCTCCATCACGCCAGTGTGTCTAACATAATAATGTGAATCATCCTACATAAGGCGGATTCAGTCACATGGTCAGGAAATGTCCGATAACTAAATCTCAACTGCTGAAGATCTCCAAATAAAGCTGGTCAAAGGGTTATATCTTTCCTTTGTGTGCCTCAAACTGAATGATTCCTTCTCTCCTCGCAGTATAAGCAGAACCCAGAAATGTACAAACAAACGGCCAGGCTGTGGTCTCACATCTACGCAGGAGCACCCATCTCCAGTCCTGACTACACACGCAAGATAGACAAACTCTGTGCCATGGGCTTTGATAAGGTAAGAAACGCTAGGCTGTACTTTCCCTTTAAAGTAAGAGTCTAAATTGTAAAGCAGATATTGGATAGATTGATACATAGCTAAAGCCTTTGTAGGTTTCGAGTTAGTCCTAGATGATGCATGTCGTGTTTGACATGCACATACTTTTCTATTAAATGTGTTTAGACAACAGCTGCTATATCAACATGATGGCTGAGCTGTCTCAGAATGGATTTATATTGACATGGCATGGAAATGATTCCGTACAACGTTGTTTTTAAACACTCACGTCGTGTTTCTTTTGTATTTCTTTAGAATGCAGTAATAGCAGCGCTGTCGTCCAAGTCGTGGGACGTGGAGACGGCCACCGAACTGCTCCTTAGCAACTGAGAAACGTGTCAAGATTCCCGCACTGCATTCACCACATCCTGACTCCTCCACCCCCATCCAAGCCCTCCGTCTCACACATCCTCCCGCCGACCGTGACCCCACACCACCGCCTTTCTCCTCACACTACACGACAGCCCCCCATGGCCATTATGTGCACCACCTTGCTGCCTACTGCCCCCATCTCCCATGCCTGCAGCCATCCCTCCCTCCATCGTTTAACGACACCGTTCCCCTCAGTAAAGCAAATTATCCTTGGAAAGTTGAACGCACAATGCTGAATCCAGCTGTGGAACCTTTCCCTGGTGAGGGCAGCAGCCTTAAGCCGGTAGATTTATGATTTACGCGATGACCTCTAAAGCAAATGCCTTCAGTTGCTCTTGGTACAGTGCACTGCCACTTATTCTTATTGAATCATTTCCTGCCTGGTTGAATACTCCCGTTGTGTACATTCATATTTAGTTGATGTATTTATATAATGTGATCCTGTAGGACCTGTCAAAAGCAGCGTGTTTTTGCAGTGGAGAGTGAAGATTTTGCCCTTACAGTATCTCATAGTTAGGTTTGGATCTGCTTGTTCTCAAAAGGTTTTTTCTTTTGTTTTACAATCTCACAAGATGAAAACAAGCAGAATAGGATATTTACATATGCACAGCAGGAGCGCGATATCTGTAAATAGAGAAAAGTCTGTACATTTGAAAATGAACGGTTATATACTTTTTCTTTCTTTTAAGATGTTATAAAAATATTTTAAATATTGACTTTGTCTAGTTTACATTATATGGAGATGTTTTTATTGTCCCTTAATCGTACTCCTCTGCCCCATGATGGCCCCTTTAGTTAATTTACTGACCTTGTAAGGCAGGGCATGTTAAAGACAATGTTTTGATAAAAAAAAGGAAACTCTCCCACCGGCCCTGTCATCTTAATTAGGATTAGTTTTTGGCTAGACGATGAGGTTATTGGATGTCTACTTGTTATCGTAGTGCAGATGAGTCATCATGAAGTCATCGTGAGAACCGACCAAAACCGCACCCCCCGACGCATGTTCAGGCTTTTACTGATTATCTTACACCATTAGGCTGCGGACCAGTCCCATAATGTTCTGAATAGACAAGAGCACTTCAGAGTTGATAATCCAAGGTTTATTCCAGTAAAGGAGTTGTTTAAAGAAAAAATAAATAAGTCTGGACAGTAGGCACAATTTCCAGCTACCATGACGGTCGCTACATGTCCATCACGCTCAATTCAAATCATGAAGATGGAAGATGTTGTACCAAGACACGTATATCCAGCTGGTACTTTCAAAGTCATCCATCTTCAAAACTCATCTGGAGGGAATCATGGACCATGTGTATGGCATTTAAGGGAATGCTTTATATATATATATATATATACAAACACAAGTAACCTATTTGAGTTTCTGTGACTGTAGAATATCACAAATGGTCAAATGATGGCTATTATTTACCCTACTGAACAAGAAGAGGCTGGACTTCCTCTGTTGATTTTGAACGTGAAGTTTATAGCTAGCAAGCAGCACAATAGCATTTCAATTCTATCAGACCGCTTGGAATAGAGATTGGGAGGGGGTATCGATGTGTACCGTAGGCCTCCTGAGCACTCTCAGCTTGCCCCATCTCCACACAGATACACCACAGTGTGATCCACCACGCATTACAAGGATGGGTGGTGTTCAGGTTGAAAGCTGGCCTCCTGATCCCAGTAGCCTAACAGAGTAGTCAGAGAGGTAGTTGTGTACAGATGCCATCTCCTGCACTTGTAAATAGACGTGAGCCCTTACATCATCACTACAGTGCACCATCGATGGCTGGATCTATATATATTTTATAAGAAATTGAAATGACAAAAAAAATCCTGCTCCTCTCACTAAGTTCTTCCCATGTACAATATTGCACGATGACAACGCATTGAAAAGGGTTCGCTGCACCTTTTGAATTGGGACTTGTTTTTTCCCTTGGGATAAATGGATTGAAGCTAGCGACAGCAGTACAAAGCATGGTTATTTATTGTGACAGTGTCATGTTTCTTTGATTAAAAAAATCCCTGAGAAACCAGTGTTTTTGTCACGCGTTTTTGTTAAGAGCCCGTCCATTTCTTTTCAAATTTGGTAGATATTCTTTATATAGATCAGGGATGGGTGTTGGTATTTACTAAGCCTACTTAGAACAAAGAACCATGAAACAATTTTGTACAATATCAAACAATGTCAGTGATCCAGTTACACGTTTTCTTCTTCAAAGAAATTCATCACATAAAATGAATTTGCCCCCTACAGATGCACTGTGAGTGCATTCTCAAAGTTTGATTGCAGCTGAGGATCTTGTTTGATTGTTCATACTTTGTGGTAGTAAATTAGCTATATTTAGTATCGCTAAAAGCAACCAAAGTATTCAAACTGGCATTAAAACATTTTCCCGAACCCAATAACAGAAGTTCACAGACTGAATAACTTGAATACAGAAAAACAAAAGTTCACCTGGCATGTCGCCATGGCAGAAGCATTTGGTTGTGTTGAAGTAACTGATGCTCCTAAATAAACCACAGGTATTTTTCATTAACAGGGCATACCAGAAACGTTGAAAAACTTGTAGAACTGGTAAAAAAACAAGAAAATAAAAACGTCTCCTGGACACATTATGAATTGACAAAAATGCAACAAGAACAACTTTTTCCCAGGGAATTTAATAAGCAACAATCATATCCAGATTAAAACGTTTGTAAAATGTCCAACCTTTTTTCTTAAAAACGGCTCCACAAAAGAAGCAAAGAGCAACGAACGTAAAGGAAAAAAATACATGTTTCGAGTAACATCTACATACAACAAATTTCAAACGTAGGACTAAAAGGTGTTAAAAACCTAGATTATCAGTGGCATGTGTGAATGCATGTGTATTCTGTTTAAGAAATGTCCATCAGGAATCCAGAAGAGCTTTAGAGTCAGACGAGTGTGTGTGTGTGTGTGGTAGTGTGTGTGGTTGTGTGTGTGTGGTCAGAAGACAGTCCAACAGGTTTCTACCGCCATTTCCTTGTCTTCACAGATCTCTTTACCTGAAAACAAACCAAACGACGATTAGATCCAGAGACGGGGCAGTATTCAAAGCTGCCGTCATTATGAATTGAATAATGATGCGATATGAATGAACGACATGACGGCCATGAAACGGTGACTCATGTTGAAACAGTTCTACTCCACCCTGGTCCTGGTTCAACACCTCACCCTGTACTCCGTAGGCTCAGTGCAGTACCACAACCTGGATACCAACTCTAACTGGACGGCACGGCGGTTGTGATTCAACCGGTAAACGGACTACGAGCCCCCCCACCCAAAGGGATCCACATTGACCGCCTCCCGTCCCCGTGGTCCTGGCCTCCCTAGGTGAACTCACTATCAGGGTCCCTGCCTTCTCTGCTCCTCTGGGCTCGCTCTGCCTGGCGGTGGGGCGAGCCGCCCCCGCCTCAACACATCCTCCGCCCTCCTCGCTGCACACAGAAGGCCGGTCCTGGCCGGTGCCCCCTGCAGGCTGCAGGCTGCAGAGCTGCGTGTCCTTGCTGCCAACGGTCACCCATTCTTGGCTGGACTCCAGCTCTCGCTCCGTCTCGCCCTCGCTGCCCAGGCGCGAAGGATTCTGCGCTACAGCCTGCTCTGTCTCTCCACTTTGCTCTCCCTGTCTCGCTGAATCCATCCACGGCCACAACGAGTGCAGCCGCCTGATGGGAAAGCACAGCTGGCTGGTTTTATGGTGTTCTTATGGGGCGCATCACAAGGAATTACATGGCATGATTGCAACACATCACAGCACAGCATACAGGTTTCCCTGTTTCTCCTGGGGCACCCTGATCATTAAGCTACAACAACTTAGTCACCCCCTCCCTTCCTCAAAGGTATCTACATTTATCTAAGTAGGGGGGGGGGTCTGCCCGTTAACTCAAGTTCAGATCAAAGATTTGCAGCAAGGCTGCAAAGTAACCACATGAAAGGCTGTGATATCACTGCAACGAGCGCAAATGCAGATGACTCATTTTTTCCATGTGCCAATTTCTTTGTCTTGAGGACTTGGTGAGACCAGTCATTCTAAAACAAAACCCTAACTTTAGTAGCTTTAATTCACCTAAAGTGAAACTAATAATAAAGCTGCACTTAGCAACAGGTGGTATTTCCACATTTGAAATCCCAAAAGTACTTTTGTTTACGAAAAAACATGACGGTGGAGGTCCATTACCCTCCATGTTTAAATCCTAAAGTCGATACGTCAACACGTTCTGAAGCCACTGGGCCATCTGACCAGGAAACCCTCCTCAGAAGGTTTCCTGGTCAGATGGGGGCTCCAAATACCTTTTGTCTTCACAAGTGTTTGATCTGAACTGGGCTTGCTGGACCAGTTCCCCCCCCTCCC
>OMKX01108206.1:0-10698 GCA_900302425.1 Brosme brosme
TTAAATGTCTTCTGATATGGAAACTGTTTGAACATTGAGTAAAACTGACCTGAGAGTTACCAGTGTACAGTGTGGACTCCCCAGTCCAGCAGAGAGCAGCTTCACGCCTGAATTCTTCAGATCATTGGTACTCAGGTCCAGCTCTCTCAGACTAGAGGAGTTGGAGCTGAGAACTGAGGCCAGAGCTTCACAGCATCTCTTTGACAGCTTACAGACATTTAGCCTTCATAGAAAATAAACAGAAACATGTTAGAAACCGTGTTTAAAAATAGGTATTTAACTTGTTCCATAATAATCAATGTGGAGTTTACCCAATGTAAAAAGTTTGATCTTTAACATAATAGTTCATAGTAGTAAAAAATGTGTACAATTATTAAACAGAATGTATCAATAAAATCCCCCCAGAAGTCACAGTTTTAAGAAGAGGCTGTTATTAAACTTTACTTAACAACTCTAAACTCCACCTTACTATCTGACTACATGATAATGAGAAGAATACAAATGTAGTACAACATTCACCTATTACCCTCATTAAAAAACTGTAATGATGAGGTATTCCTATTTACAGGACATATTAAGTTCATTAATTTACACCTGCAAACTTCTAAGGATGCAAATCTTCTAACCTCTTAACTATCAGCATCCTGCATACGGGGGACAGTGGGGGGACACTATTATTATATTTTGTGTTTATATTTATAATTGAAACGTAGCAAGCATATGGATGCACGAGAATATCAACCTAAACTACAAGGTGTAACAATGACAATGATACCACTGTCATGAGTGTGGTCATCACAGGTACTGACTTATAAGCTGATATATTTAGACGTCATTTAGGACATTCTCAAACAAGGGAGCGTGAATTAAAAGGTTTTAAATGTCTTCTGATATGGAAACTGTTTGAACATTGAGTAAAACTGACCTGAGAGTTTCCAGTTTACAATGTGGACTCCCCAGTCCAGCAGAGAGCAGCTTCACTCCTGAATGCTGCAGATCATTGGTACTCAGGTCCAGCTCTCTCAGACTAGAGGAGTTGGAGCTGAGAACTGAGGCCAGAGCTTCACAGCATCTCTCTGACAGATGACAGCCATTCAGCCTTCAGACAAAATAAACAGGATTTATTACACTTAATTTAATCACATTTATTTGAAATGCTTTATTAGTTTAAAGATGCTGTAGGTTAAATTTAAGAGCCATTATTTGAGTGTAAATTTTTAAAAATGGCCTAGTGGCCATCAGCTGTTAGTTTTTGTGTTCTGCGTATTGTAATACATGTTATTAGTGGTTATTAGTATATTATTTAAACTTGTATATTCTAGTATTATGTATATTGTGGTTTGTGTATTGTAACACATGCTGTTATTTCCTCCACTGAGATGTTTTGTATGTGATTTTAGCTTTTATATTCTAGTATTATTTATATTGTGGTGTGTGTATTGTGCTTGTTTTTTTTCAGCCTTCATACTAAATATACAGAAAGATGTTAGAAACAGTTTAAAAATAACAAGTCTTCAACTTGTTCCATATTAATCAATTAGGGGTTTATCAAATGTAAAAAGTAAGAGCTTTAAATGTTAATAGTTAGATGTCAAAATATGTACAAAAATATTCAACACAGCGTATCATTAAAATCCCCTAAACTACTACTAAAAAACTCTAAACTCCACCTTACTATCTGACTACATGATAATGACAAGAATACAAATGTAGTACAACATACACCTATTACCATCATTCGAAAACTGTAATGATAAGTTATTCGTATTTAGGAGAGGAGGGTGGGGGGGGGGAATTAGTTTATTATTAGAGGTTATTAGTTTATTATTTAAACTTTTATATTCTAGTATTATGTATATTGTGTTTTGTGTATTGTAACACATGCTAATATTTCCTCCACAGAGATGTTTTGTATACAATTATAGCTTTTATATTATAAAAGCTAGTATTATTTGTATTGTGGTGTGTGTATTGTAATACATGGTCTTAGTGCACTTTCAGAGATGTTTTGTTTATTCTTTTAACTTCTATATTCTAGTAGTATGTATATTTAGTTGTGTGAATTGTAAATCATGTAATAAGTACACCTACAGAGATGTTTTGGAGGCTTTGACCACTGGCAGCAGCCTCAGGAGACCCTCTTCTGAAGCAGAGTATTTCTTCAGGTCAAACACATCAAGCTCCTGTTCTGATGACAGCAAGATGAAGACCAGAGCAGACCACTGAGCAGGGGAGAGAGCTTTACTGGAGATACTTCCTGACATCAGGTACTGTTGGATCTCCTCCACTAGAGAACGGTCGTTCAGCTCATTCAGACAGTGGAACAGATTGATGCTTCTCTCTGGAGAGAGAGCTCCACTTATCTTCTTCTTGATGTAGGACACTGTTTCCTTATTGGTCCATGAGCTACTTCCTGTCTGTCCCAGCAAACCTTGTAGGATAATCTGATTGGTATTTAGAGAGAGGCCCAGGAGGAAGCGGAGGAACAAGTCCAGGTGTCCGTTCTCACTCTCTAAGGCCTTGTCCACAGCACTCTGGTAGAGGAGGAGGAGTTTATCTTCCCTGGAGGTTGGTTGTTCTTCTGAGAGCAGATTGACACCAGGGCCGATGAAGGTCAGAAGGACATGAAGGGCAGCCAAAAACTCCTGGATGCTCAGATGGACAAAGCAGAACACCTTGTCCTGGTACAGACCACACTCCTCTCTAAAGATCTGGGTGAACACTCCTGAGTACACGGAGGCTGCTCTGATATCGATGCCACACTCTGCCAGGTCTGCCTCGTAGAAGATCAGGTTGCCTTTCTCCAGCTGGTCAAAAGCCAGTTTTCCCAGAGAAACAGTGATCTCTCTGCTCTCTGAACTCCAGTGTTGATCTGTTTCAGATTTCCCACGATACTTCCTGTCCCCTTGTATCGACTGAACCCTCAGGAAGTGGATGTACATCTGAGTCAGGGTCCTGGGCATATTTTCTCTTTTTTGAAGTGTTGTCAAGAATTCCACCAGAACTGTAGCAGTGATCCAACAGAAGACTGGTATGTGACACATGATGTGGAGGCTTCGTGATCTCTTGATGTGGGAGATGATTGTGCTGGCAAGCGTCTCCTCTCTGAATCTCTTCCTGAAGTACTCCTCCTTCTGTGGGTCGGTGAATCCTCTCACCTCTGTCACAATGCCAACACACTCAGCAGGGATCTGATTGGCTGCCGCGGGGCGTGTGGTTATCCAGATGTGAGCGGAGGGAAGCAGGATGCCCCTGATGAGGTTTGTCAGCAGCACGTCCACCGAGGTCGGCTCTGTGACATCAGTCCAGATCTGGTTGTTCTGGAAGTCCAGAGGAAGTCGACACTCATCCAGACCATCCAAGATGAAGACAACTTGGAACCGGTCGTATCTGCAGATTCCTGCTTCTTTGGTTTGAATAAAGAAGTGATGGAGAAGTCCCACCAAGCTAAATTCTTTCCCTTTCAGTAAATTCAGCTCTCTGAAAGTGAAGGGAAATGTGAAGTGTATGTCGGGGTTGGCTTTGCCTTCAGCCCAGTCCAGAGTGAACTTGTGTGTTAGGACGGTTTTACCAATGCCGGCGACTCCAGTTGTCATTATTGTTCTGATTGGTTGATCTTGTCCAGGTAAGGGTTTAAAGATGTCTCCACACTGGATTGATGTTTCTTCTTTGGCTAGTTTCCTGGAGGCTTTTTCAATCAGTCTGACCTCATGGTCTTTGTTGACCTCTCCACTGCCTCCCTCTATGATGAAGAGCTCTGTGTAGAAGTCATTCAGACCAGTTGGCTGTCCTGCTTTAGCGATTCCCTCAAACACACACCTGAACTTCTCCTTCATATTTGACTTGATTTTACGTTGGCACTCAACAGCAACAGTTTCTAAGTGACAAAACAACAGAAGACATCAGTTAGCGGATGGTGACATCAGTGGGAACATTTCAATAATTACTCTTAAATTATGAACTCCATGATATTAAGTAGCTTCAGTACTTGTAGTTGGAGAAGCTGGTCGTGACAAAGGACTGCATGTCACGAATACAATATTTCAGGATTCATTAGATATTTCCACAGCAATAGTATTGGTGTCATGAAAGTAGTATTTTACATTATACTGTAGATGCGTCTTATGACATGCTGAGTAGTGCCATCATTGTTGTGTATCAGTGGAAAGTGACTTGCTATGCTGATATATCTGGATCAAAACCTTTAACCTGATATCCCCACAATAACCCTACATATCTTGATCAAACTATTTAACCTAAAATAGGAAAGATAGCTCCACATGGAAAAGTTAGAAAAGAAGACCTTATTTAGTTCCATTAACCATTGCGAAAAGTGTGCTTTGTCTCTTCTTTTTTCAAAATAGAGTCTCTTACCGCCCCACAGTGCATTAGCCAGTTCCTGCTGGTTCATCTCCATCAGGCAGAGCTTTGTGATGTCTACCACACCCTCTTCGGCACGCCTCCTTTGCTCCTCTGTCTTACTCTCCACCTCCTCCTCCTCCTCCCTCTGACCCTCTGAGCATTGTGGGTAATCTGGGAAGAGAACCCTCCAGAGCTTCTTCAGCTCCTTGTCTAGAAAAGCGTGTGCGTTCTCCTCAGCCCTCTGGAACAGAAAAAACATCAATGAGAACTTTACTATGAACGAACTGAGGACATCAGAAGCATCTGTCCTATATTCAGGTCCTGCTGGTGTAAAGAGGGAAGCATGGATACTATTAGCAAGTAAAATGTCTTGTTGGACATTTACACACCTTGATCAGCTCTGTTTGATGATGCTGTACAGACTGAGCACTGGTATCCTTTGACCTCTCCTGGTGATGTCTGTGGAGAACGAACACAAACACACAAACACAAATATTTCTCCTGACTTGTAAACATCAGTAGCAGTAGGGTCTGATATCAACCAACTGGTCTGTTTTCACTGTTTGCTTAAAACTCCTACCTCTCCTCTCTGGAGGGGCTTCCATCTGTAAACTTAACAGGTGGATCCATAGAGCGGTCACTCTTCATGGAGACACAGCTGGGTCCAGGGGAGTCTGCTCTCTCCTGCTGGACTCTGTTACAAAACAAGAACAAAGATTTATGAATGTTCAATACATGCTGTATTTTCATAACCATTGATAATTCCTTACCTTTTCTCAATAGACTGATATCCATCTGTAAACTTAACAGGTGGATCCATAGAGCGGTCACTCTTCATGGAGACACAGCTGGGTCCAGGGGAGTCTGCTCTCTCCTGCTGGACTCTGTTACAAAACAACAACAAAGATTTATGAATGTTCAATACATGCTGTATTTTCATAACCATTGATAATTCCTTACCTTTTCTCAATCGACTGATATCCATCTGTAAACTTAACAGGTGGATCCATAGAGCGGTCACTCTTCATGGAGACACAGCTGGGTCCAGGGGAGTCTGCTCTCTCCTGCCTCCTTCTAGAAAGACAAACACCATCCAGGATTTCGCACAAAAAAAGTGTTGCACGCAGGCAAGGCATGTGATGACAGGCAAGATGGATTCCTTGAGCCAATCGGAGAAGAGAAATTAGGCGGGAGCTGTCTAAAAGCTAAATTGTCTCATACAGCACAGTCAACAAGGAAAATATATTCTTACATTTCACGCACTTATACCGATAAAAAAAGAAAATGACACTCACACACAAATGATATATCTTAGATCATATAAGCTATAGATCTAGCCTACAGCCCATTCTCACACAGTAAAATGGCCAGTGTTAATTATTTGGTGTTACAATTTTCAGAGTTGATTAGTGTTGATTAGTGTACAGTTTAGAGTTGTTTGACCAAAAACATTCACCCATAGTGTAATTTAAACGTTCAGCCTAGCGTTCTATGTGGGTGTAAATATTAAAACGCTTGGGCGGAGTAATCAGGTTTCATCCGGTTTCTGCATGCGTGGTGAAGAAGAGGACCGTTGACGCCGAGAGACGGACGCCATCGTTGAAGGCTGGCAGCGCAAGTTTGAAGGTAAAATTAATTTGTTGAAGGCTAGAATATAAAACACCCAACACAATTAGTATCGTTTAATATCATTTTGTGTATTGTCATTGTAACGTATTTTACCCATTTAGACATATATTCGAGTTGTTAGCCGTCAAACTCTGTAGCTAGCTAACTAGCTAGCGCTAGCTTCTAGGTCGCTAACGTCACTAGGTGGCTAGTGTTAGTGGTAGAACTTCGTCTGGGATTGGTGTGAACTTTACGTAAATGGTAGTTATGAATTGAACAATCGTTTTACCAGCGAGGCTAACGGTAGCATAATTTGCTTTTGCTGGACGAACTTTAAGCAAAAAAGCTAGGCTAGTTGACCGTGCCGCCACATTTCCCTGGCTTTAGTAACCATGTGCCTTAGCTGTTAAGTTAGCAACTTTTAAGACCAGCGAGGAGACGGTTGGTAGTAGATGTTATTTTCTCTAAACTCTGTGTATGCATTTGTTAATGATAAGCATGTCGAATTAATGTTTGACCATGTTTTAAGTAAATTGCAAACTATTAGTTTGCTCAATTAGTGTCTTATTGAATAATGAACAGTATTGCAAGTAATGTGGACTCCTGCACCAATGAAATCCTAGATTTGGTTTGATTTATCAACAGGTTATGCATAATGCTCCTCAAAGTGGAATACCATGGACTTAGAAAGTACCTAAAACTACAGCCTGGATTTTCATATGGAAGTTTCATTGAAGAAGGTGAGCCTTTATGTGACCTTGTAGAGCTTGTAGTCGAGAGCGGTATTGCAGGGGCATATACGAGGGACATTAAGTGCAAACAATAGCCCATTTTGTGCATTGCACTGGTATCCAGCCAAAAGCTTAAGTATGATATCTACAATTGTGTGATATAAGAATACTGTTGTAAGGAGAGCTCCTGTTGCTCGCACACTTCTGCTTTTAGGTTTATGCACCTCTCTTAATGTTCACAATTATGAGTTGATGGGGATCAAATGTCATTGTGTCTTTTTCAGTCAAGAACAAATTTGGGATCCCTCTATCAATTGAGTTGCTGTTCCTTGATGACTCTGATACTGTGGTGGATGAAGAAGTAATCCATGACATCCTTGAAGCCAACCCAAACATATGTCTGTTGGCCAAAGATGTTGAAGGTACTTTAAGGGTTATTAAGTGTTTCCAAGTCTATCCTAGGCTGTGCTAAGATGGTAGATGTGGCCCTATTCTGTGTGCCGTGAAGAACCGTGTAGTGTCGTTAGGTATCGTTCTGTACTACGTTGTACAAAAGTTCCTGCTTTTTTTTTCTGCATGATATGAAAGCCTGGGAACCTTCTGCCAGGTTGCCTGTTATTTGTCACAAGTGTTGGAGAATATAAGGGTAGTCTGTGTGATGAACTGAGATATATTTCTGCATCCATATATAATTGAAAATTAAATAGGAATTGTTTTCTTCAGAATTTACACCAACAGGTTCTTCTACACCAAACTCTTCAAGAGATGCTCAGTCGCTTGATGTAGAAATGTCATCTTTGAGCCAGGCACATCAGTCCAGTGTTGCAGAGGGCGCCCACACTTTTGCCGCAGATGATGCTGCAGAAATGGCCAAAAAGGTGGGATTTAAAATTGCCCTCATTACTAATCTAAATCTTCAACTGTCCAGTCTGGGGTCTTTTCTAAAAGCATAGTTGCTTACTATGATAGCAACTTCCTTTGTAGCGTCACTGCCCAAAGTGAGTCCATAGATTTGAGTTGTGCATGCACAAACACTCATACGGTATACGTTTCATACAGACTCACATTTGGTAGTGATGTAATTATTGTATTGTGTTCTGTGTTTACATGCTCATCATTTTGCTTGTTTAACTTTCAATTATAGATAGTCCAGGAGGCTCTGGAGAAGAATGCTGGCGGAGAAGATGTAATAGAGGAGTATAGAAGATCCAAGACCTTGACACACAACACAAGAAGACATCTTGTGAATATCCTTGTCAGCCACATGGTTGAAAAACATGGGTATGTTTTTCTTTGAATAAAGCATAATAGGCCAAAAACTAGACTAAACTAGCCCAAAACATTACATGTTTCTATTCATGGGTCTAGAACGGGTCATGCATCCCAAAATGTCCAATGTTAACATTAAAATTTATGTTCAACATGGCCACGCCTTAAAAAAAAAAAAGTTGGTGTCGTTCAGAGGAGGTGGGTACATTGTAGGGTCCTCTAGTTTGTAGCCTATAACTACAACAGCTAGGCCTGGTTGAATGAGATGATACTGGATGAGATTTGTTACGTCATGAGTTATGAAATCAAGTGAATGGATTTGGGTGAATGTTCTCCTTAAATGAAAATAGTCTGTTAGGCCCTCGCTCAATATGGCGGAAGTAATATTGTTGAGATTATGAGTTAAAATTTTCAACAAGATTTTATGGTTGAACATTCCTATGTACAACGTGGTCACGCTTTTTAAAGGCTGTGCATTCAGGCTGTGTAAATGCTCTACTATTTTGTTACTAATGTTTGTCTGTATGCATTTTCCAACTCCCCATAGCAGAATCCCAGTTCGAATGCAAAGAGAAAAATACGGACTTGGCATTGTGACCCTGTTTCCAAATCTCAGGGATCCTTTCTCCACCAAAGGCTATGTAAGATTTCTCTTTTTCATCTAGTATAATGATCAGAGGTATGATTAACAATTGATTTTGATAGACATAGATCTGATCTATATGATTTCACAGGAACACTTCTATGATGGTGCAAGTGGAACTGGCTACCTGGCATGGCGCCTAAAAACTGTGCAGAGAAAAGTTACAAAAAGGTCGGAGAACAGCCCTCAAGGAGCCTTGCAGGGAGGACCCAGCCTGAAGAGGAGTTTCACAGCAGAGCAACAGGCAGATGGTGATGCAGTCAGAGAAGCCATATCGTTACTTCTACATTCCAGTGATGATTCAGTGATCCGCAGCAAGATGAGGGAGACGTTTCAGCATCGTCATCAGCTTGTCCATAATCCAGAGATGACCACTGAAGTCCTAAAAATGTATCCAAGATTTTTGGATGTGAAGGGATTGGTACGTGTATCTGCTAATATGTGCACATAATATGTTTTTCTTTTGCTTTTGGATATACTAGTGGTTGCCCGTAGCGTATGCTTGCCTGTAGCGTGTGCTTGCTGTAGCGTGAAAATGCAGCGAAAAGTAAAATGACCATTACCATCCAAAAAACTTCAAAATCAAGGATGCACACCATTGTGCCATACTCAACCCATATCCAAAATTGTAGGTCGATCTGACAAACAGTTAGCGCGATATGCGAGCCACAGACACAGGTGACAGACGGACACACAGACGCTAATTACCTCATGACTGAAATTATTCGTTTGGTTCCCCTCAGATAAATCAAGATTTCACACTCCTGTTTGGAGCGGAAACCTCCTCCAAGTTATTAGAGAAGTGGGACTCCACCTTCAAATGCAAAATCATTGAAGAAGCAAGATGCTTGACTCAGACTCACACTGTACGCCACCTTCTGATGTCTGCAGAGAACCAAGACACTGAACCAAGCGCTGGTAAGCAGATTTACAGTATATTTCATTGTAGTTTCAAACAAAACTGTACAACAGCAATTCAAAAAAAGTTGGGACATTGAGCAAATCGTAAATAAAAACAAAATTAAATGAGATTTAGAACATACAAGCCACACAGTTAATGTGTAATAGTACAAAGACAATATTTAAGTTATTGAAAAAGAACAGTTTCATTCTTTTGGGGGATATATCATTATATGCATTAATTTCAAATTCATGGGAGCAACACATCTCAGAAAAGATGGGACAGGGGAAATCAAGGGCAAGACAAGTTGGGTAAACAACCAATTGGGTTAACCAGCAAGGTAATTGTGTATAGAAAATAATATCCTTTCAGCCCAAAAGCTGCCCAACCCAGATGTTTAAGGTGCCCATGCTATTAGGTAGCCAGTTGACCTTTCAAATCTGTGAAATGTATTTACTTGTCTTGACTTAAGCATTATTCAGCATGTGTTGCTCTTTGTTACCCTGGTCCTAACTTTTCTGAGATGTGGAATCAAATTTGAAGTATCTATCTTCTATCTATAAAGCACAAAATGTCTGTCTGTGGCACCCTCTCATGGCCCTCACCCTGCGATACCGCTCTCGGCCATAGATGTTTTACACAATGTCTAAAGTTTGTTGGGTTAATTGTTGAAGACAACAGACTTAATTATCTTTCTCCTTAGAATGGGACACGGATATAGCTACTCTACTGCTCTTAATACACCTCCTCCCACCACAACCTGTCGGCAAGAAGGCTGTGAAGATCAGTGCAGATGCTGCATCTGAAAGGCTCATTGTTTATCACAAGGTAAAACCTTGACTAACCATAACATTAGCACTACATTTTAACAATGATAAGTTTGTTTATTTTAAAACAACTGCATTAATCATCAATCATTTCCTGTTCTATTTGGCACAAACTGTTTAACTAAATGGTTCTGGCTCAGTGGTTTTATTGAATACTACACTTTATACTGGATTATAATGAATTTGTAACTTTGGTCTTCCTTTTTGTTTTTCGTGTTCAGTCCTGTTGCAGTTTTGAAGAGGCTCTCAGCAAACGTGATCACCATCATCCACACCTCCTTGCTGTTGGAAGAAACCAAAATCGGATCGACCGGTTCTACATTGTCTTGGACAAAAAGATGGTTCCTTGTGAGGCAG
>OMKX01108212.1:0-13392 GCA_900302425.1 Brosme brosme
ACTAACCCAACCACACACACACTAACCCACACTCACACACACTAACCTACGCACACACACACCACAGACACACACACACACCTCACACACACACACACACACACACACACACACACACACACACACACACACACACACACACACACACACACGCACACACACCACAGACACACACACACACCCCACACACACACACACACACACACACACACACACACACACACACACACACACACACACACACACACACACACACACCTAGTTAAGATGCTTGTTCCTTGGTTTCACATTCACATGACATCTTCCCAACTACGACTTTTCTCCCACCAGCTTATAACCCCTAATGAAGCTATGACACCACTTCCTGGGATGACACAAGCATCTCCACCATCACTGCTGGCAACACCGTTGTCTTGACAACATGAGTGGAAGGTTTCCCTTGGTGAGAAATGCTGTCTGGCAAGGCAAGTTTATCTACACAGCACCAATCATTTAAAGAGATTAAGACAAGGAAAGGAGAAACGTAATATACAGGAAATAAAAATAAAAACAAACATTCTTAAAATAAAATTTATTACAAATAGTAGGTGCTGATATGCATTTTCACATAAAAGCTGTTTTGTTGTTGTCCTTTGAAATGCAGGCCGAGGTGCCGGCTAGATGCTAGCATGCTAGCGGCTAGCTGAGTGAGGTGCAAGCTGAAGGCTAGCATACTGTTAGCTAGCAGGCCGGGAAGCAGGCAGAGAAACAGTGGTGTTGACGGAAGTCCTTAGCCCACCAGAGGACTAAGCACCAGTGTACTCACTCCTTTAGATTCAGGTTTGGAGGCCTGCCCAGTGCTGCTACTTGCAGGGGAACGTCTGCAGTTAGTTAGTTAGTAACTTAGGTTACGAGGTATCGTTCAATTGGTCAAAAGTCTTAGTGCCTCCCCATTGGTGTCATCACAAGTCCCTTAGTGACATCACAAGTGGGAGTGTCCACCTAGATGTATGCTGGATAGATCAGTCTACCAGCCTACCCAGTGGACTGTAGCACATGTTGCTTATCTATCCATCATACATCTAGGTGGACACGCCCACTTGTGATGTCACTCAGGCACAGGGAAGGGCAGATTTTCAAAGAGCTTGTAATGACTAATCACACTCACACCTGGTGGCGTAATATCACCCCTTTAAAAGTTAATTTAGATCTCAGGTACTTTTATGAAACAATTGTGATGATGTACCAACAAATCACGTTTCCGACCTCGTCTGTGGACCGTATATGAGCATGTTGTTTTCAGCATTATGAATTTTCCGCACAGCCTTCTATAAAAAGAGAATTAGTGTGAGGGTTGTATTCAAAAAGCTACGTTAAACGCTAAAGCTGATAAAGAAATGCGAACACACCAGAATGTGCCGCAGTCATAAAGAAAACGCAGACTACAGAAATAAGCTGAGTGAAACAGAGTTATTTCAGCTCGTTTTATCTTCTTTTAGAGCAGGCGTGTCTTTAAGCTCTCTGATGTCTGACTCCATCCGGTCCAACCAGCAGTACATGAACGTGTCCTTCAGACATCTTCTCTGAAAATGCATTGAACATGTATTTGTTGTATTTGTTTGGAGGAATAATTGGATGTTCCCCAGGAGGACCTCACTCCTCCGCTGTCCGCTGGGACACTCAGGTGGTCGATTATCACACCTTCAGCAGGACGCCAAGTACAACCTCTGTCATCTTCTGGAATGCTTCTGCTGTATACAGGTAGCACCCTGAGGCCTTTTATATCCACCTGGGGGGGTCTCCCGCCACGGAGCCCGCCATGTTGCACCGCCACGTTGCACCGCCATAGAGCCCGCCACGGAGCCCGCCATGTTACACCGCCATGTTGCACCGCCATGTTGCTACAGAAGCCCAGGACGGAGAAACGGCTCTACAGAAGACACCTTTTTTATTCAATAAGCTTACAGTTAAAGTGTAGTTTACCCGTTCAGTTCAGCTCGACATCGAACACTATGAGATAAAGTTTGTTGGGGCTAAGAGTTATAGGGAGGGGGGTGGGGGTTACCCCCATTGTTACGACGCGCGCCGACTTTGTGATAATGTTTAGTACCGTCGTTGTGTTTGAGCGATGTATGAAGTGCGCAACACATGGTGGTGTACACCGTGTGTCCGCGCTTACACAGACACAGGGCAGCTGCTCTGACAGAGCAACACACATCCACACACCGTGGCGTTACGAAAGTTCACCCTCTTTCAGATGTGGCCATCAACATCAACCGCTGTCACGACGGTGGACGCTCCACACATCCACCCCCCCCCTGCGTTCTGAGAAGACTGGAACATTCTCAAACTGGCTGGCGGAGAACATATAATTGTATGCCTGTTGTCTCTTAATTATGGTCTTATTTTAGTAACAGTGGCATAGATTACTACGTTGACGATCAAATAAGACATTACCACGTCCAAACAAGAACAGAAACGAGTTTGAGTTCACTGCCCCTTTACGATCAGAATTGCCATCTTGACTTGTAAACTACAACCTTTAGCTTTACAGACTAAATAATTTAAGACAATTTATAAATGTATCAGGGAAACCTCATCACATCAACCCTGGCTACTCGATGCTGTCGTAGAAGGTGGCATCACTTTGGAAGAACGTACTGGAACCGTACACAACACAGGCCAGTACAGGACACCTTACACAACACAGGCCAGTACAGGACACCTCACACAACACAGGCCAGTACAGGACACCTCACACAACACAGTACAGGACACCTCACACAACACAGGCCAGGACACCTCACACAACACAGTACAGGACACCTCACACAACACAGGCCAGTGCAGGACACCTCACACAACACAGTACAGGACAGGACACCTCACACAACACAGTACAGGACAGGACACCTCACACAACACAGTACAGGACACCTCACACAACACAGTACAGGACAGGACACCTCACACAACACAGTACAGGACAGGACACCTCACACAACACAGTACAGGACACCTCACACAACACAGGACAGGACACCTCACACAACACAGTACAGGACAGGACACCTCACACAACACAGTACAGGACACCTCACACAACACAGTACAGGACAGGACACTGTAGCTCCTCGCACCTTGTTGGAAGAGAGGGGTGTGTTGGGGATTTCAGGTGGTTGCAATCTGCAACCTCACCACTAGATGCCACTAAATTATACAACATGTGCCTTTAAATTGTTCCATTAATAAAATAGGTCACCTCCATTTGCCTCCACACAAACCAAAATCAATTATTTACGTATAAATGTAAATTACACTATCTCTTTGCAAAGCGTAAACTCATTGGAGCCTATATCTGCTCTCCATACAACAGCTGGGAGCACACACATCTAAATAGCTTTGCATATTTGTGAAATACCTTGACGTATGATTCATACAATTCCATAATAACTCTATTCTGTGGCTATACATTTGTGGTTTATTACTAAATTGTAAATGCAGGTGAGCCTCACCCTGCTCGTGGCTGGATAAGGAGGAGGCACCACAGAAAACATCACAGACGTCGGGGGTTGCTGAATAAGATTACATTGTACTTTATTCATTGGCAAGAGTAAATGAATATTACAGCCTATAAATTAACATTCTTTATCGACACACCAAAGACTAGTCGTCTGTGTTGCGCAGGAATCTACAAGACATGCTCAACGTAGAGTTGACCCTCAGGTGCTCCAATTTGATGGCTTTGATGGCTTTTAGTATATATATCTATATATCTATATCTATATCTAGATAGAGATACATCCATCTATATATAGATATAGAGATATAGATATATAATATATAGTATCTTCCTCAATTGCTTGATTATCATTATTTTGTTGTTCTGATGCATTCAAATGACATGACACTAAGACCAAAGCATTCCACATGATCATATATTACAAAAGAGTAAAGAAAAGAGGTCAGCGCACACGTTATGTGCACACTCACACATACACAGAGTGGCACATGTATTGTGATTCCGTTAGTGCAAACTGAAATAATAAAAATGATAATTACCAAAGTGCCCCCCACAGAGCCCAGCAGGCAGCACACGTCGGGTCAAGCAGAGAGATCGAGATCGAAGCCCAACAAATCAAATCATTATGTTGCATAGATTGAAGCAAACAGGAATAACATGTTGGCGTGGCAACAGATAAACACATTGGGGGACATTGAAGGAACACAGAGTATGTTATATTGAAGACAGAACTAATGGGAAGGGTAAGGAAAAACACACTGAGGAAAAACAACTTCAGCTAAGTTATGTGTTGCGGTAGATCACCATCTCACGGTAAACCAAACATCGCAAATGAATGTTCCTCTGGTTCTGATCGGAAATGTTTTTGTTATTCTATACAAAAGGTGTTAAACCATATTTCTAAACGCTGTGGTGGAGGCATATGGAAGCCGAGGAAATTCAAACCATCCATAATTAATGAGATGCATGGATGTTGTATGAAATGACAACATGCAAACAAGCAAGTATTCCTTCCACTCTCATCACTGAACATCTGCTCCTGAAGACAAGTCAAGTTAAAATCAACAATTACACCACCGCCGATACAAAAGATGCCATTTTTAATTGGTTTTAATGAGAGAATGTGCTGTTTTATGGCCACTACATCTCCAATATATGTTGTCTTCAATGTTGAATACTCCCAGGGTAAAATCAAGCACTAAGCCACCTTCTAAATGAAGTGGATTATTCTCTTGAGGACAAAACCGAATTAACCAATATAAAACATTTGACATACACTTAAAACATAATCCTGTCCTAGAATATCCAATGATCCCCCTACCTGTGGTCAGGATGTGCTAGTTCGATGTGACCCCCGTGGTTCCCACAGTAGAGAAGTCCTTCTCTAGTCTCTAGCCCTTAATGTGTGGTCAGATGTCAGGTTGTTATGGACATGAACACAGGCAGCAGTCAGCTCTGAGGTGTGGGGGAACAGAGGTCTGTTCTGCTGCAGGAGAAGCTTCCAGAGCAAGTGTCCAGTACGCTGACAGCCTTCATGTGGATACGGCCTTGGCATCGGGAGAATTAAAGACTCGATCATTTTGACCAAGAGGTCAACAAAACAAAAAACTGTAAGCTATAACCCTTGTATTAATAGATGTAAACATTGCACAATGCGTGCACATTACTATCACAAAAACCACATAGCCAATAGTTAGTCAGTGACCGTCTGCTGTCGAATTCCTTGCAAAAACAAACCAAAACTAAAACCAAAATGAATATCGTAAGCAGAAGAAATATAATAAAAATATACTGCCTGAAAGAAAAGAAAATGTGTTGAAATGATTTAGCAACAACTTCTGCAATGATCTATTGATTGACAAATAGTAGAATCAAATGTTTTGAAAGGCTTTAAATAAAAAGTTACTGTGAATAAATGATTTATGTAAAAATGCAGATGGCAATTTCACGCAACATGCATGTCAATAAAAACATTGTGTTGGTTCTGAAGTGATGATTTGCCCGTCTGAAATAGTTTTTAAGTTTCATTATATCAATGAATAAGAATGATGTCTTTCCATTCATCCAGTCATCCATCGATCGTCGTTCTCTACAGGGCATGTTTCAGTCGCACTTTCCTCAGTGTGTTCCACCTTGCAGTGCAAGTATATATGTTAACATTAAGTCTGCACGTATGTTTGCATGTAAAGTGTGTACTGGGTGTATAAAAGTTTTGTTTTAAAAGCGGGTCACATTTGGGACACTTCATTCCTTACAAAAACATGCAGAACACTGAACACATATTGAACAGTTAGCTTCATCCAAATGGAGTCTTTTTTTCTTTTTCATACAAAGTGACTTCAGCCTACACTGAACACAACACCAATCGCTCCAGGTCCGACATATTGCTCTAAATCACCATGTTTTGTATATAGGTCTTGCATGCGACATAAATGCTATTATGTTTATATAAAAGTAACACCAGTGCCTAATATTTTGTATATTACCAATTACAGAAATGAGTTGGGTTTTTTTGTGCAAATAAAACTGAAGATATTATAAATTCAAGAATCAGATTTGTGTATATTGGATATGGCTATGCAATAGAAATTTGGAAGTTTAGTTGTGATGTGCAATAACAGATCTTCAAATTCTAGATTTGTTTTTAGGTTTTACTAAATGTCAAATAAAATAAAATGATAAAGTATTTTTGTGAGGATGTGATCCAGAACTTAGTATTAGAGTTTTGCACCCCCCCATAAGACTTACATGGGACCTGGGTGTCATGTTGTCAGTAATGTGCATATGCCACGATGTGGGTTTCTTAAACCAAACCATACATGGAGAAACAATGTTGCACAGGAGTGAGTGTCTGTCATCCACCAAGCATCAGAGACACAGATTCCAGAACCTCAGTCACACTTTGTTATGCAACATCTGCCAAGCGACACCGTGAAGGACAGCAGTGGGGATCGGTGGCATAGGCTGGGCCAGAGAGCAGCCATTAGCAACATGCAACAAACTTCAAATCTAAATCTATAGTGAAGACTGGTTGTACACCATTGACAGTCTGATCATCTTAAAGCTAAGCTGGGAAGATGGTTTCTCCTCCGCGCTGCCTAAGTCGTTTTATATCCTGATGTGATACGCCACTATCAAAGTATATTCTTTGTAGAAGCATGTTTTTGGCAAATGTGGCAGACGAAGATGACAAAGGATAAAAGATAAACGTTTCCTTTGCAGACGTGCATGTAAACCAAGCGCTGAGATGAACGAGGAACCACTTTGAGGCAGCCAATAGCTTAGACACACAACATGAGGAACAGTTGATGCCACGAGTCATTTAACCCTTCTGCTCTCTTCACAATGTTTCCTGGGCTTAGAAAAAGGAAAAGTTGAAAACCCCTTCATGGTTGCCTGACAATATCCACCAGAAAAAGCCTGCAACATTTGGTTCATTTGGTATCCTAAGATAAAAAACTATATTGAACTGGACTATTATCAATACATAATCATACAACCTCCATGTTTTAAACTCTTGTAAGGGGGCTTCACTTCTTATTTGTACAAATCCAATAAAGATGAACTATTAAGAAATAAACCGGCCCATGGCGTCTCTTAAGAAGTAATAAGTGGTGCTAATGTAAAAAAAAGCCCAGTTGACACCAGATTGCTGATATTGCAATAGCATGGCGACGAAGTAAACAGGTTGTCATCTCTTAGCCCCAACATCACATGACCAGAAGATGAACTATGGCAGAACTATAGAGAAGTGTAAAAAGACATACGTCACAACAGGTTCATTTATGTTGTGTTCCAACACCAGACTCACGCCTTTACATATGTATTCGTATCTCTAAAATATTAAAAAGTACTTAATATAAAAATACAGAAGATTTAAAAAAATGGGAAAAGTTATGTTTTCTTATGAAAATCATGCAAGAAGATTGCCCGTTGGGTTCGAGCACATAAAGGACCAACGGCTGATCAGGAGCCGTGCCAGGCATGGTCTCTGACATAACTTTATGTAAACATAGCAGAGGTCCTTTAAATGTAGTTCGGCAGTGACAACTGTAGCTTTACTCTTCACTTCATGGTGATGACGGGCGAGCAGGGTCAGGACTAAACAATCGAATGAATTCACAGACCACTTTTAAAATATGGCTCTGAGTTACACTTAGAAGAAAGCTAATTAGTAGAGGAATCATTTCTAGATACTGCATCCTACGGCTCGGTTTAGGAGTAGATTCAAACTGGAGCCCGCAGACGACAACGCAAGAGGGATGAAACGCTCTTACAACTGTCTTTTGTTATTTGACAAATCAGAGAAAAAAGTCTTGTTTATATTGTACACCAGGTGGATGTTGACACCATAAAGCCCCCCCCCACACACACACACGAGGGGCTAGGAATGGATACAAATTAAAATACAACAACTCTACCATCACTAAAAATAAAAATGTGCACAGCAAATTTAGGCAAAACAATACAAAAATTAGAAGTCAATAAACGCTCCAACACCCTTCTTATGCCGAGCCTAACGCAGAGGAGCCTGTTAGTTCTACTGAGACAACACATTTAGCAGAGTCCTGTCTTTGCAGAGAAACTATAAATTATATAAAGATATTAGGAATATTCCTGGGGACATGACATAACATTTTGACAGCTGGAAGCTATACACAATCCTTAGACATGGTCAGTATTTAAGCATCAGTCTGCCGCTCGTCTGTTGTACATTTGGATAAGAAACCAAAAGGGCTTTGTGCTGAAGAATAACCTCTAGAGAATCAACGCCTGACGTATTCTTCTTAAAGGAGGCGCGGTGCTCTAGTAAAATACAGTGTCATTCCAGAGCATTGAAAGGTTTAAAATAAGCAGACGTGCTTTTCTTCAATCCCAGACAAAAACTCGGACTGAATTGAAAACAGAGGTCACATACCGATGAAAGTAACATTTAAAGGGAGGTGAGAATGCATGAATTCCACGTTGTGTGTCGCTGCGCCGCCAGGCATCAACAGTCTGTTTGGGCAGGGGGATGAGGAGGTGGAGGACCACATCCTCTCATAAGTTTGGTGATGAGAATGAGCTGACTCACCAGAGGTGAGGGGATATGGAGGACTAAAGAGATGGATGATATAAAGACATAAGGGCTGAGCAAAAAGGACATACTGTATAAACAATATATATATAGATATATATCTATCTATATATATGTCTATATATATAGACATATATATAAATAAAGCCCGAGCATGGAACGTGAGAAGTATGGCTGAGGGAGGCAGGTCCGCTAGGGCCCAGCGATCTCGTCTCCCGTCTCCTGGATGGTGGCGATGGGCGCCTCGTTGTCCGAGGACAGCGAGGCGAAGTCGGGGTGAGCCATGAAGCTGTGGATGGAGTTGCGTGATTCTTGGTTCTCCAGTCCCTCGTACAGGGAGCTGCGGAACGCATTCACCACCTTAATCTGAGAGTTACGAGAGAGAGGGAGAGAGAGCGGGGGAGAGAGAGGGGGGATTAGCGTGTGCTCGTGATGAGGGATGTCCCTGGGGAGGATGGCATGGCAGGCGGGGGAGGGGAGGGGATCCACCTGGGGACAACTAGCGTTATGGAGAGGACATTGGATGGAAAAAGGTCATTTCGGCTAAAACACACCGATGTGCAAACAGCAACAACAACAACAACAATCCATGAGACGTCGCATGGAATGGATGAACTTGACATTAAAAGACGAGGATGCAACTCAACTCAGGATGGAGGAGCACAACAGTTCAGCTACGTCACGCCACAACACGCCAGCACACACACACACACATCATGCACACACGGCTTGCAGAGGGCTGACCGACATTCAATCATTTACTGTCAAAACACCATATCAATAGACTTTACATGATCAGTTTAAGAATTCAAAGTCTACTTTAAAATATTCAAGAATCCAATCAAGGTTTGTCACGTTTAACTGCTATGCAATACATTTTGTATTAGTGCTTAATTTTTGGTCGTTATTTTGTATCATGATGAAATTGTGTCCTGAAGTCCTAAAACTATTAAAGAAATACCACTGCAATTATGATTATATTGAATTATTGCCCAAGCCCTACATACAATATTTCCATGCAACCAAGACAAGTGAATAAACAAAACACAAATGTATGGACTGGGAAGTACACTCAAAAAGTACAAATACGTTTGGAAGACCATAACAAAATGTGGTTCATGGTTTCTCTCCTGCTGTTCTCTACTGGACTCCTGTAGCTCTGCTCTCAGAGTCTCTCCTCAACCAGACAGAACGCAGCCTATGCTGGGCTTCCAGCTGACATTTCCGCAATTCTCGCTTCCCTGCATTGGCTACCGATTAAATCTAGAAACTAGTTCTAATTTTAGACATTATAAAATAAGCTGCATTAAGGTGAACATTTCAGGTTGGATAGATGGGGTAAAATGGTTGCTCTGCTGAGCTGCATTGGTGAACTAGAACTTTATTGTCTTCAGAAGGTTCATAGTCCATTACGCATGTATATGCATTTGGCCACTTTGGGCAAACGCATATACATAATAATAACTTGACAGACTCGATTTCTATACTGCAATTTCAGCTTCATATGAAGTTCAGAGTTAACATGGGCATTTCATGATATACTTGGTCCTTATGATAATCTACCTGGATGGTTCTGCAACAAAAGAAGAGTGTTAACAGGCAGAACACTGAGTGGTGGTCAATGTCCGGTACGGCGCTAGGCCGTACCGTTCTAGCGCTAGGCCGTACCGTTCTAGCGCTAGGCCGTACCGTTCTAGCGCAGCTAGTTTGTTAGCTCAACGAGGTGAGTTTGAAGTGAAGGCCAGCGGGTCACTCTGTGGCTGACGGGACGAAGAGCTCTACAGTGAAGGAGCAGATGAAGGAGGGGGCCGGATGGCACACTGGGAGGACACTGGGAGGACACTGGGAGGACACTGGGAAACGACCATGGCGGGGGCGGTTAGTCAATGAAGAACAAGCAGGAGTATGGATTGGAAATGCGGGGAGAAGTGTTATGACAAGACCCATCCAGACCTCGGCCCTCACACAGAGAGGAGCGAACAAGCAGGCCTCAGCGTTCAGTCATGCAGCATTCAGCAGAGCCACGGAGGGGCAACAACACGAGCAGCAAGACAGCGTCTGGTTAGCGGCCCGCAGGCGGGGCACTCACTGCCTGCAGAAGAGGAGGAGGAGGGGGCGGTGGTAGTGGTGGTGGGGAGGGGCAGCACCCCGCTCCGATAGGTCAGAGAGGAGGAGGAGGGGCTAAGCCCAACGTGGGAGGGGCTAGAGACAGATTTGGGCGGCGCAGAGTCGTTGTGCTGGCTGACGACGGAGGGCTGGCGGCGCAGTGCCCCGGGCACGGCCGCCTGGCCCGTCTGGAAGGTGTACACCACGTCCATCTACAGGAGGACACATCCACAGGCTGGGTTAGAGACGGCACCCTGCTGAGGACCAGGGGCCCGCACCCTGCTGAGGGCCAGGGGCCCCGCAGCCTGCTGAGGACCAGGGGCCCCGCACCCTGCTGAGGACCAGGGGCCCCGCAGCCTGCTGAGGGCCAGGGGCCCGCAGCCTGCTGAGGGCCAGGGGCCCCGCAGCCTGCTGAAGACCAGGGGCCCCGCACCCTGCTGAGGACCAGGGGCCCCGCACCCTGCTGAGGACCAGGGGCCCCGCACCCTGCTGAGGACCAGGGGCCCCGCACCCTGCTGAGGGCCAGGGGCCCCGCACCCTGCTGAGGGCCAGGGGCCCCGCAGCATGGAGGAGGTTAGGCTGGAGAGGAAGCGAGCTCTCCAGAGAGCGGGAACTCATCTGGACATGAAGGAATGAGCAGAAAAGAGAGGCTATGGGTGTGTAAGAAAAGAGGTTGGTCATTTGAGGAGAGCCCAGGATGCAGTAAGAGGGAGAGAGAGTGGGAAACAAGCAGAAGAAACAAGTGGACAAACTGTGGCAAGGACAAGGGGATTCTCTCTTATAAATGAACAGAACATGAACTTCTACTTAGAACCTGATTTCTAAATATCTGTACTTGGACCAGTGTATAAAACTGTTCCGTGTGATGTTCAGTTGAATTGAAGAAGAATTCCTTCTAACACTTTCCGTCCATCAGGGAGGATTGAAGATGGAAGCACTTCTTCTGCCAGACACAGAAGATCATCTAAAACGGCAAACACCTTATCAAAATGACACTTATTCTGTTATTAAAAAGTCATGACAAACTCATTTTATTAACACCATTTCTCAAGATACGACTCCCTCCATTTCTGCGTGGCTCACCGGACTACAGAATGAGTGGACAGCAGCGAGCTGATCTGAGGCGGCGCTCTATTCTGAGCGTTCTGTGGTGGAGATATTGACAGCAGCAGGTGTAGGTGACATAACATCTCAGCCAGTTTAGCTTCCCGCAGCTGAACAGATTAGACGTAGGAAGGAGCGGAGGCTGAGGTGGTGGAGGAGGATGCTTCTACGTCCGAGCCAGGAGCTACATGGGGCTGTTTTCCAATACCAGTTCTGACTAAACTACTGACAATACAATCTGGTTACAGTTACATACAACCTGGATTTGTATGTAATGTAAAGCAGTGTTGCATTATAATAAAAGCATCAGTCAGGCCACCTCATCCTTCGCCCTGTACCTCAGAGAGCTGAAAACCCTCTGAACTGCTCCTTCCTTGTCTGACTTAAATACCATTTTCCTAAATAGCATCATGAAATACCGCTTTGCTCCCTCTTTGAGTCAGACTTTATGCCTTTAACTGTGGACCGACGTTACAGTCTTGTACCGATGACATTAATTCAACAAATTACACATTTCTTGATGTGGAAAATAACATTTGAATTAGACAAACTCTGCCAGGAAAATGTCATGGAGATTCAGATTGAAATTGAAAGGTTTAAATGTAGCTCTGTTGACTCCCATACAACTCTTCTATTTTAAAAGGTCAAAGCATCACCCATGAGGACGGCGCAACCTAGCCATGCTAGCCATATGTGAGCCATATGCTAGCAGGTGTTAGCATATGCTAGCAGGAATGCCTCAGTCTATAAATCTGTATGCGCAAGCATGATCCTAATTCTCATACATGGGTATTGACAGACGTCCTCTTGAAAAGCTATGGAAAATGATGGCAGCCCTCCCAGGATGAACAAAACCGTCAGACAGCCCTCATTAAAGGGTCAGTATCAGCCTATCAGAGGCTATGTGTTTAGCAAGAGAGGGGGACATTAAAGGGTCAGTATCAGCCTATCAGAGGCTATGTGTTTAGCGAGAGAGGGGGACATTAAAGGGTCAGTATCAGCCTATAAGAGGCTATGTGTTTAGCGAGAGAGGGGGACATTAAAGGGTCAGTATCAGCCTATAAGAGGCTATGTGTTTAGCGAGAGAGGGGGACATTAAAGGGTCAGTATCAGCCTATGAGAGGCTATGTGTTTAGCGAGAGAGGGGGACATCTAATGCAGGCCACGGTACAAGAGCTTCTGAGGGCTGGTTCTCCTTTAAAACACATTTATCTGGTATGCAAATTACTTTTGAGCAGGTGAAAGTTTTGACATGAAGTGCTACTTGTCATTTTTTTTTTTTTAGTGGAAGATCAGCCAGGCATGCGATGGCACAATTAGAAAAGTCACAGCAATTACACACCAGGATTAGAATAGATTGGGAGAGAAGCGAGGGTATGAAGATAAGAAGCTAATTAACTTGCATCCTTTTGTTGTCTCCCCAGCCCTCCTCGGCCGTCCTCCACCCCCCCATTGGCTCTCTCTGACATCGTCTTTCTTCGCGTCTCGGTGAAATACAAACTGCTGTCGTTTCACACCACCGAACCGTGAGTTCAGAGAAGACCAGCTGCAAAGCAGAGCGAGCCAGGACCTCCCAGAGCCGCCGACCCAACAACACACAGAG
>OMKX01108213.1:0-16540 GCA_900302425.1 Brosme brosme
GCCAGCCAGTCTTGTAATACCTTCAGTTGTGCGGCTTAAGGGGGCACAGGGAACTGTCATTTTTTATCTTCGCTAATCCTTGGCCACACATTTTTTTTTTCCAAAAAAGCCCAGAAAAGCCTAAGCTTCACCATAAAAAGCATCCACCTCCACCCACACACACACTCTAACGTGTGTGTGTGTGTGTGTGTGTGTCCAGACATGACGTAGTAGCCCCGTGCCACTGGACTTTGGTGTGTGCACGTGTCAGAGCGCGTGTGTGTCCACGTGTGGGTGTGTGTTTGCCTTTGAATATCTGGGAGCGTGTCTGTCTTTCTGTGCTTGCACATACAAGGCTGTCGTTATATTTAGACGGAGCCCTTTTGACTGACCTTTGACCCCGCCTCCTCACAGTGACATCGACCTGGTGGTGTTCGGGAAGTGGGGGAGTCTTCCACTGCGCACTCTGGAGGACGCTCTGCGCAAGTGGAACGTGGCGGACGAGAACTCCATCAAAGTGCTGGACAAGGCCACGGTACGACGACCACGCCCTGACCGGGCGCCGCAGAAGCGGCCTCCATTTTGGTTGTAGTTCTTCTCCATTGTTGGGATGGGAGGGGAATTGTAGGATGAGATTGTAAAGTGCGCTCAAAACGCGATATAACACGGTTCCACATACCGCGGATTCTGCTATACCGCGGCGCGCCGTTGGACCCGGTCAGAGTGGTGGTTTCTCCACAACGTTGCCTACAAAAGATGCAATTGAAACGTCGGTGTCTAGATTGTTCTGTTGATCTGCGGCCCCCTTTGTCAGAAGAAGCTTGCAAGAAGCTTCGTCACGTCAATTGGCCAATTAGCTATAAACCCACGACTAAAAGCCCTTTGTTGTTCTGTATTAATCAGTCGTCGGGGAAATATTATCAAAGGTTTTCCACCAAGCTTTTTCACGAATCTCTCCGAGGTGAATCTGTTTTTATCTGCTTTTGGTGAATGTTTTGGTGAATGTGGGTGCGTGTTCTCAGATTCTCCGTCTCCTGTCCTCCCAGGTCCCCATCATCAAGCTGACCGACTCCTTGACTGAGGTCAAGGTGGACATCAGCTTCAACGTGAGGAGCGGAGTCAAGGCAGCTCAGCTCATAAAGGAGTACAAAGAGGTACGCGCAGCAGGCAGCATGTGTGCCCGTGAAAAATAAATGGCTCTTTAGTATTCAAGTCACGGGCGAGCGTTGGGCCGGGTGGGAGAGGCCTGTGTGCTCCGATGAAGGAGCGCCACGACTCCTCGTCTGTGGGCTGTGCCTGCCTGAGCTGCATCCCGCTCTCACCTGAGGGAGAAAGCTTTTTCTGGGGAAAGTGTGATGGAAATCCACATGTTGTGTAGTTTTAATAATTGAAGCTTTGTTTTCTTCAGGTTGTGTTATTTAGACACCCCATCTGTGAACTGTTTTTTATCCAGTTCCCCTTTGTGGTTAAACTTTTGCCTGGAGTGATCCGGTCACAAGGAAGAAGTGACCTTATCTTTGCCAGAATAACTCATGTATTTCCACATTTTCCTCACATGATGTATGGACAATTGCATCGCGGCGAGGGGGTGAAACTGTGTTTAAAGGCTGTGTGAAACTGTATTCTGGGCTCACTCTGCTAGAGAGGAGACTGGTGTAAGCATACATTAAATAGGTTCATTTTGTACAACTATTGTGTGCTTTTTTGCATTCAGAAGTCTCATCTGTCCAAGACGCAATATCTCATAAAGAAATTGCCACGACAAAACAATCAATCCTAGCTCTCTCATGTCAGCCACTGAACTCCAGATCACTGTTACCACTGCCTGGAGAAGGAAAGTCTTTGCCTGTTGGTACATGCTGGCAGTGCTGGTAGAATTAAGTTGTTGGTGTGATTCCTAGCCTCTCAAACTGCCATTAATCGCTGTCTAAACTGAAAGGTCTACTTCTAAGATTTATTTCTTCCTGCAGTTCATTTTCGTAGATGTGACATAGCATTCCATTTCCTGTCATCATGCGGAGCAAACTGACATTTTTAGCAGGACCATTTCTATTTCACAAAACCTTTTGGGAAAACGTTTAGTACTCTGGTTCCTTTAAATGGGCTTAGGAGTGAGTGTGATTAGCCATTGCAAAATCTGCCCTGACCAGTGACATGATGACATCACAAGTGGGAGTGTCCACCTAGATGTCGGCTGGAATAGACCAGTCTACCAGCCTCCCAGTGCACTGTACCAACTGGTAGGCTTATCTATTATGGCTGGTCATGGCCAATCACTCTCACACCTGGAGAGTTGGGCCCTTAAACGCTCGTCGAATCCCATCTTTTTACAATTGTGTAGTTCTGCTTTTGCCCACCTGAGGTCGCTGTCAACGCTGAGTGCCTGTATTGTGTTTGGTCCTGCAGAAGTTCCCCGTCCTGCCTTACCTGGTGCTGGTGCTGAAGCAGTTCCTGCTCCAGAGGGACCTGAACGAGGTCTTCACGGGGGGGATCGGCTCCTACAGCGTGTTCCTCATGGCGGTCAGCTTCCTGCAGGTCAGACATATTCCTGAGTCACATGACTGGTCACAGTCTCTGTTGTTGTTTCAGCCAAGAAAAGCATTCTAAGAAGGTGGGAATGTTTAATACTAGAGGACTAAAGACCTGCAGACACATCACTGAACTACTCAACCAGACGTCACTGACTTTTCATGGGGAGATTACCAGTGAAAAGCGTCTCATTGCAATAAACCGGTTTATGAGCATCCCCGGTGACATTTGTGAAACAGGATTAACTTTCTATTTACAGTTCAGACCATTCATCCTTTTCGTAAGCAATCTAAAGCTCTGGCAAGCATTGTCAGCTAACAATTGCAGTCAGTCGCTTGATCCTATTCTTGCATTTCCATGCACTGTTGTTTTTGTAGCGTCTATGCACAACCGTGGAAGATGAATTCCCCAAGGTCAGGACCGGCCCAGGTTGTAAAATGATAAATATATAGGCTGTGTTTAGTTGAGGTTTCATCCAGTATCCAAACACTCAAATCAAACACATCTCAGACCAGCAGAACAGTGTGTCAAGATGGAACAGTCTTGATGAATGTGTAGAAACTTGCAGTCGTGTAAACAAGGGAGGTGGCTTGTGTTTTGCATCCAGACCAGCGGTGCTTGTCTGGAACCATCGTAGGGCTTGGCACGCTCTCCACCGTGTGACTCATTCAGCTTTCGTTGACGTGCTGTTTTATCCTGCCTCGATTACCTTCTAATTCATCGGCTGTTGCCAACTCTAACTGTGGTAACGAGTGTTTTGACTCCTTACCTTTTCTGCGGGGATGTTATGATTTCCACAACCTCCACTTTCTCTATTTCCATGCTGTGTGTCCTTAAGCCTTGGTTTTGATTTGAATGTCTCTTTGCATACAACTCCACATGGTGATAGTGAATTGAGCGTAAATAGAACCTCAGTGTTCTATTAAAGCGGCCTCTATCTTCTCTTGCACATGACCATAACAAACACATGTCTGATTGAATTTGGTCAGGAAGATGAGAGCGCCTTTATTTGAATGTGAATGCGGTTGAGCAGATCATCCTGTGGTCCTCACCTCGCTGACCTTCTGACCCGCAGCTCCACTACCGCGAGGACGTCCGAAGTCCCAACACCAACATCGGCGTCCTGCTCATAGAGTTCTTCGAGCTCTACGGCCGGAACTTCAACTACCTGAAGACCGGCATCAGGATCAAAGATGGCGGCTGCTACGTGGCCAAAGACGAGGTGCACAAGAACATGATGGACGGCTACCGGCCCTCCATGCTGTACATCGAGGACCCCCTGCAGCCTGGTAGGACACCCCACACCCCGCGCTCACCGGGCTTGAACAGGAGCTGATAAGCCCTGCGTTACGGCGTTATCTTCAATAGAAAGGCGATGCTATGCCAAGTTCTGCAGTGTTCCTTCAGTGCCTCATATAACTGAATAATAAAAGAGAGAGTGTTCTAATTCATTCAGTCTTCTCAGCCCTCTACGCTCTCAGCTGGGATTCATTCATGAGATTAAATCCCCGGTACATGAACCTGGTTTCTCCACCTCGTTGCGTCCTGCAGAGAACGACGTGGGTCGGAGCTCGTATGGCGCCATGCAGGTGAAGCAGGCCTTCGACTACGCCTACGTGGTCCTCAGTCACGCCATGTCGCCCATCGCCAAGTACTACCCCAACAACGAGTCGGAAAGGTGAGGAGGTCGTCACTCGTCTGCAGGGGGTCGGGTGTCATCAGGCTCAGAGTCACGGCCTGTTGATGTGGAGTGATTCAGGCTTCCATGCTCCTGGACAATTTAGTTATTATTTAGAAGTTATAACCTTTTTTCCTCCTCTTACGCCAAAGAATTATTAAGACGGTTGAGTTCTAGGTATACCTTGTCTTTTAAGAACATCAGGGTCTTTTTTTGTCTAACTTCCCTGTTTCGGTGTATTCAGTGTTATAAAGGGAAGATCAGGTTATGCCATGTTTCTTTTGTGGGGGGGGCGCTTTTGTCTGTTATTTCTTTGCTTTCAATAAATGTCCTACTTGTTAGTGTGAATACCCCTTTGTGTAGCAGTAGTGGCACTATCCAATCATTTTATTTTCGTAGTAGAGCCCGTTCTATGCTGTTAGTCTAGAAGGTTTCACAATGTCAGGAAAAATACCTCTAGAGTTTGCCAGCATTTTGAAACCATTAAAGATGATTAAAAAAGAAAATGCAAACTGTGTCAACAGTTAGCTCCGTACCACTCGGCTGGTGAGACTGATCCCCTTTGTCACTATTCGCTGTTCTGCTAAATTGGAAGTCCTGTACGCTGAAACTCATCATTCACATGTCATTTTAATTTGTTATCCGTCAAACCTTCTACCTTCTCTTAATCCACGGGGGCTGTCATGAGGGGATTTACGTTTGTAATCAGACAGAACGAGCTCTCAGTCTCCACAGACCAGAGAGTTTGATTTCATAATGTATTATATTATTTAGGGTATGTTATATTTGCCTATATAGTAGTATATAAGGACAATAGTAGCCTATATTTTATGTCCAGTTGAATGCAGATGCTGAGCTGAAGGGACGCACGTTGTCGTCACCTGGTGAAAGAACATTTGGTTTGTAGGGTCGTTGGGCCGCGCCCACAGACAGCTGTGGGAAAAAAGTTTGGCATCATGAGCCACATATATTAAAAAAGATACGATGTATGATTCGACGATCGGACGACAATTGATCCAGCCTGACGAATCAGATTCGACCATGCAGAATCGTAGTCGGGGACATCCCTAGAACATCCCCCTAAAAGGTTTTTGATATGGTGGGAAGGCCATTTTTGTGATGTCATTTAAGTTTAGGGGAACCTCAACCATAACGCCTTTTCCCCTCCCAGCATCCTGGGCCGAATCATCCGTGTGACCCAGGAAGTGGACGACTACAGGGAATGGATCAGTAAACAGTGGGGCCGTCCGCCGCAGACTGACTCTGCCAATAACAGTAGGTCCCACATCTGTTGGAAAACCAATCCCTCACCTCCACATCGTTATTTGTGTGTTATTGCGATCAGCTGTTCAACATGTCCTAGAAGATATTTGAGCACTAATGTAGAAGCCTATTTTTTTTCTACCACCCTCTGCTGGGAAAGCTGTTGAGGGACGAAGAATCCAAACACAACTGTTTAGTGGAGCCGCTGTAGAACATTGCTTTGATCACACAGCAGGGGTCCTCTGACTACATCCTGTGTCTCTCCCTGGCTCTGGTCTATGTCTTTCACGTTGCACATATTGTCGGCATCATACTGGGAACATCTGCATAGTCCATCTGCCGTATGTTGAAGGTTCCTGCACAAGCCAAACAGGTCTTTCATTAGTTATAGTGAATGTTTTTATTTTACATTTATGTTTCGTGACTTACAGTACTTGCGGTTTAGTTCCTTTCTTTCTATTTCATATTTATGTTTCTTTACGTTGATTGTATGGTTATGCACCAAACACCAAGACACATCCTTGAACGCCTTAAACTGACTGCAATAAAGTCGATTCTGATGGTGATTCTGATTCTAATGCTGATTGTAATTCTGATGGTGATTGTGATGTTGATTCTGATTGTGATGTGATTCTTGCCGTAGGAAACGCCGTCACGCTGCTGGTGGAGCCACAGCGGCTGGACGAGTGCAACAACAACGTGACGGGGCAGGAGGAGGAGGAGGAAGAGGAGGAGGAGGAGGTGGTGGAGCTGGTGGACACGCCCGGTAGCAAGAGCTCCTCCGGCTCCTCCTCTCCGGCCCCCTCCATGTGCTCCTCCCCTTCCTCCTCGCCGCTCTGCATCTCCTCGTCCTCCTCCACCGTGTCCAGCGACGCGGTCAGTCCGAACGCCGCCACACACGCACGCACCCGCGCAAACACACACACACAAACCGGGACATGCATGCACACAGGGACATACACACACACACAGGGACATACATACACACAGGGACATATACACACACACACACAGGGACATACACACACACAGGGACATACACACGTAATCACGCACACACACACACATGGACATACAGCACACACACGCACGCACGCACACACATGGACATACAGCACACACATGGACATACAGCACACACTCAAACACGGGGACGTACACACACACACGCACACAGGTACATGCACGCACACACATGGACGCACAAACAGGGACACGCACGCACAAACAGGGACATACACACATACACACACTAAGCTTCCTATGTTGTCCAAATCTTTCTTGAAGTTTATTTTCTGCTTCTCCTCTCCTCCTCCAGGACTCGGACGGGACCCCCTGTAAGACCGCCAAGCAGCAGCCCGGCCGCGGCTCCAAGGCCCACCGCGACTCGGCGACCGGCCTGACCGCCAGCCGGGCACAGAGCCACTCGGCCTGCACGCCCCCGGGGAGCACCCAGGGAGGCAAGGTAGGCCTGGGGCAGGTCCTCTCAGATCATCCCACAGAACGTATATCAGGGTTGTTTAAAAATATGACTGGCCGTATCAATACCGTCTCAAAATATGTCTCGTTATGAGCAATTGTTTCATTTTTTTCACTTATTCTAATTTCTCCACCTGCCACTGATCTGGGGTCGTGCTGACCGTCCGCTGCGGTCATCTTATGCTAGAGCATCTGATGTGAGGTCAGCCTGCCAGTGGGATGTGCCTGAACACGAGCCACCAGCCCAGATAGTGAAGGCCCTACAATGGCAGCACTGCGGGTTCCTACTGATAACAACTGTTATACGACTGCAGACATTCAGAGTAGAATAAGATTAAGGTTGGAAACCTCGCTTTGCTCTCATCACACGCAACATGCTGGATGCTTGTTGCGTTGGTCAGAGAATAAAGGCAGAATTAATGAATGACCTTTAGCACACATAGAATTTGATTTGTTGGCCTTAAATCCACCCCATCTGAGGCAACCGGTAAATTGATATAATGCTAATCCATGTACAACTCCTTTTGGCTTATAGGCCTAGCCTGCTAACACAGTCATGAATAGCAAGCTTATGAAGGTCAGAATTAATCGCTAGTCTATTACTCCAACATGCCTAGTAGCCTTGTGGATTTGATAATAGGTTTATCATGTATGAAACAAGAATGGGGAAAAAAGTGATTTGCAAACTATTGCTTCCACCCTTTGGCAGGAGAGAGTACTGCACTCTTATACGTGTTTTGCAGAAAACCTCAATGTTTTGGGAATGTTTTTAAAAATGGCCAAAACCCTAGTCAAGACCATTCTCTTGAGTCCAAAGTAAATCTACGATCTTATCCAGACCTTATCCAGACCAACGTGAATGTGAAGTCTTGTTCGGTGTTGGAGGAAAGTCTGCTCAAAGACAAATGTTATATGTAATTCCGATGGTAATTCCAGTGACCTTTCGCGGGAAAGCTTTCATGCTAATTCTGACCTATAGAGAGCCATAGGCTGCACCAACAGGCTTCTGTTGTGCCTGCGGAAAGGGTTGAATATATATTACCCATAATCAATTATACTGATTCATCAATATATACCTTCACCATCTTTCAATGTTCTCTGTTGGGTTCAGGTGATGTCATTCCCATTCATCAATGTTTTCCCGTAGAAGAGGAATGTAGAGCCGACCGACAGACCCCAGAACAGTTTGTGTGAAGGTGTTGGTGCCGAGTTCTAAAAGCTCTCCCTGTGTGTGTCTGTGTTCCTCCCTCAGACCAGGACGTCCCGCTCGCACCATAAGGCCGACCAGCAGAGCTCATCCTCAGGCGGAAAAAGCCACCAGGGCAACAAGCCGCATCACCATGGCAACAAGCCACATCACCAGGGCAACGGCAAGAAGAGGAAAAATCCGAGGGACTCCACGCAGGAGGACCCGTGCAGATAGGGGCTGCCCGGCCCGCCCGCGCTCTCTTCTGCTAAGGACCTGAAGGACTTGACTCGTCCTACTTCTGCTGCCAGACTCCAGCCTTGGGAGGTTGCTAGTTGAGAATCTCTGTCTTACACTCAAGATTTTTGCCGGGCACACGCAAGCATTTTATAGCAGGAAAAAAAAAGAACAAAAAAAATTTATTATAGGAAATGGGGCTTAGGTTCTTGGACCCGGATTGAATCATGAAGGATATTTGCGTGTTTGCCTCTGTCGGGCTTCTCACGGAGGAGTTTTACCCACAGCCGGCATCCACAGAAACTGTCTTATCGCCCCCTGGTGTACGGGAGGACAAAGGACGGGTGTCGAGGATCTGCCACGGAGTAAAACCCTGCAGCTGCAGACACTGCCTTTCAGCGAGGAAGAGACATTTACAAATTTACGAAAAAGAGGAAAGACTAAAAATGTTGAAGTTGAACAGGAAGAAACCCAAACAAAAAAATGAACACTGATTTCCTTTTTTTATGGTGACCCTTAAAAAATGCAATCCATAGGAGTGAGGAAATGACTTATGCATGACAGTTCTTTTTCGCTGGTGGTTGGTCTGTTTTTGTTATGTCTCAACAGATTATACAGAGATTTTTACAAAAAAAAACATAAAAAGGTAAAAACCATTACAAAAAAAAACGGACAAAACCAAAAACCAATCATAATAAATAGTTTCCTATTCTCTTTTTACCAGATATAACAGTTTGAGACGTGTAGACGTGTACTTCCCCTCCTAGCTGTCTCTGGGAGGCAGAGAGCCCGGTTCGGGGATCCATTGCCAACATACATCATCAGCATCCATCGAATCACTCCTGCTCGCTCTCCAGAGCGCCGCCGCGGCGCTAGCATTTAGCCTACTGAACACACATGTCCCTAAAGACGGCTGGATGCAGATTAATCCCGTACCGACGGCTCAGCCGTGCCGGTGTAGAGCCTAGAGTATAGGTTAAATTAGTGAGGGGGTGATGATGGTTTTTATGACGAAAATCAATCCTACACTTGAAGAAAAAAAAACCCACTGTTGTTAGCGATCAATCTGTGGGAGGTAATTTGTTCGCCTAGTAATTTACCTTCTACAAAAATCATTTTATTTGTTAAATGTATTTATTTTTTTATTATATGGACAAAGTATGGATAATATGTGTATTAACTTTGGAGCCTGTATCTTTTGTGTCCTTATGTTTAGAAAGGAACAGATATTGGGGAAATACAATTTATCAGGTACAGTTCAAATGTCACGGTTATGTAATTTCATTGCCTTTTTTCTTTCGGTAATAGTTGAGTGACCAAGTTACCTAGAATTATATGAGACCATGTTGGAAGTCAGAAAGTGTAATGTGTTACATGGCTGGGGTGTTTAGTTCAAAGGGAGATTCGACTTTAATTTTTTAAGTTTATTGAAACGAATCCCAAGTTATGTTCTGCAGTTCAGCAGGTAACCTGTAGATGGGGCCATCGCTCAAGTCTGGTCCTTACAGAGTTTGCGCTCGTATGCTGCATTTGGTCGGGTGACTTGTGATCAGGAAATATCCCAGTATCAATCGCAAACTACAAGTAGAAACCCTGGTTAGTGACATGCTGGCATAGGGAAATATCGATAAGCACACTGCAGAAGCTTGGGTGTTCCACATCCAGATAACCAGCATAACCAGAACGGTTCTCCAGTACCTCGACCGTCCCGTCCAGTACCTAACACTATTTAAAGATTGCCACAACAAATAAGGCTACAAGAGCAAAGTCTTACACACATACCCGCTACACTTTAAACAACTTTAAACATTTTACTCGTTGTTTTCTGATAGGACGACTCTTGTCAAAGTGAATAAATCCACGTGTTGATGTTGAAACAGTTAGTTTCCTTCCCAAATGCAGTATAGAAGTGCTTGTCTGGAAAGGGCGGACCCAGAATGTAAATCTGTCAGTAGTGCCATTGGGATGTCCATTGATCATCAGTTCATCGATCATCCTCCACTGCGGGTTCTTCAAACTAAACTGAGCTCATCCGGAACGTCATTTCTCTGCAGCTATTTACAGAACATGCAATAAAAACCACAGTACAACTAAACAGTCCAAAGTGTCGGTGTCTTTTGTTTTTGTGAAGAAACGTCCGACTCCTGACAGGTGGGTGGACCCGCTGGCATGTGCTGCACGTTGTGCACACAGCACGAAGAAATAGAAGGAAGAGAATGAAGGAATGGAAATGGAGACGTCCGCGTTACGCGTCGTAAGGCGCGTAGAGGGGCGCGTCAGAGCGCACGGAGCGACGCTTGGAGAGGACCGCGCCAGCCGCGCGTAGAGAAGAGATCTATTAAATATCCTATTTTAACGCCCACTTTTAAAAAGGCATGTCGGCGAATAAGGTAAGTTCTTTCCTGCCGTTTATTTCTACTTACGATATGGTATCAAAAAAATGAAAAAAGTGTAGTTTTTGTACGTTCGTCTATTAAGTTGACATGTCCATCAAAAAGGTTGCGGTAGCATAATGTATACCGTAACATCGGTTTGAAATGCGGTGAATGATGTTGAGTTCGTAACGTTAACGTTCCCCGAAATGAAAGGTTTGAGGCACAGTTCATATTCTGGGTGTTTGTCAGACCATGCTTCCTCCTGACCTCATCTCATGCTAACGCGAGGTATGGTGATTTATGTCGAGTCGGTTGGTTTCTTAACTTCACTTTTTTAAAATTACTCTATCCTTTATCAGTGGTCAGCATCTGTTCCGAAAGAGTAGGAGAACATTTCACTCTCGTCGTTCAACTTAAGTCGGGCCATGTACCCAGAATGGTTTAGGTTGAGATGTATGAGGTTTAATTTAGCCTGGTTTAGCTTTGGAGAGATCATTCACCATTTTAGTTAAAGTTGCTCTCTTTTTGTAGCCTAGTTTTGCATACACTGGCCTTGGTTGGTCCACGCCTGTTGTCTAAAATATGTTTTATATTCACTAGCCTACCAGAGAACTGCTCCATTTCTCCATCAGATATCTTGCGCATCAGATTCACTTCTCCTTGCCTTGTAGATCAAAAACATTTGAGTTGTGAATGACAAAGCACTGACGAAAGAAAGGGGTCGGAAATTTAAATGATAGTCAACATTATGCTTTGGAAATTGAAAAAGTGCTGGAAATACCTGAACTACTTTGGATACTTTGGAAACCTTAATCAACGTTGTATTGCTCTGATCTTCATCGTTCAGAAGTGAGTGCTTCTCAGGTGAAACGTGTCGCCTCAAACCGGGGCTGCTGCTCAACATGGTTGGCATTGGTTTGGTTTCATCAATTGTTCAAAATATAGTCTCCATTTGGACACACATTGCAAAGGGGATGGAGCTGTGGGTGGGTGTGATCAGTATGGGTGATTACATCACTTTCCCTGGTGTCATTCCTACCTCAGTGAAAATCACTCCAGTATAATTCTTTGTTTTTGTGTCACTCGGAAACTGTGGTCAAGCATGTAAACACGAAGCGTCAAGTCATCTTTAGAGCTGTGACAGAGATGCAACATGAAAGGGGGTCAAACCGTCCCATTCTTCTTGTAATGGGAGTTTGTGTGTGCATCAATAGGAATACTTTGGCACACTGTTAGTGGACTGAATTATGGTTTGAAGCAGCTTTCATCGGGGGCCAAACCATGGTCATGGATCAGCAGACCAGTGCAATGTTTTTGTGTTTGGCTGCCTTTTGTAGATGACCAGTAGGGCAGGCCCTAACTCTGTTTTAGAGCTTAGTGTATTCTGTCCTCTCGATTTGTTTGATTGAGATTCAGAACAGCTGATTTCTTCATGGTAATGTAGCCCACACAACTGATTTGGGTGTAGGCTATAGAGGTAGACAGTTGTCACGGTAGGCGGATAATCTGATGTTGAAGCACAATACTTTGAAAACTCATAAGTCAGGCAAAATCCAACGTGAATTTTTGTCTCTGTGGAGACTCTCCTCCAAATCAACATCCTAACCGTACAATATTCCAAAAGCTCCAGTGAAACTGCTTATGCAGTATTATGTAGCTCAGCGATGTTCAATTTAATCGATGTTCAAAAAACAAGCGGAATCCAACAAATTGAAATATATATTTATTGGCTAATTATATATTTGGTATCGTTGACAAAAATGGCATACTGGTCAAGCCCCTCAAAATAACCTCCCAAATCCTAAAGCCACTTCAAAGGTCGGTTGATGTTATTATCGGTTCTGTCTTTGTCAGCCTAGGAGTTGATTTGTTTTATGGATTTTACAGTTAGAGAGAGAGAGAGAGAGAGAGAGAGAGAGAGAGAGAGAGAGAGAGAGAGAGCTGAAGTAATGCCATGGTGCTTCAAAAGTGTCATTGGTGTTTTGTGTCGTATCCCTTAACAACCGGTTCCAGGGTGCAGCTTTAATTTTCCATCACGTCATCCATACATAAAGACATATGTACTGAGATGAGTTTGAACGTATTTGAGATATATGCACATAATGAGTAGGCCAACGCAGGCGCCTATATACCAAATTAAAGACGCTAGGTCTGGGAAATTGACTGTGAATACTAGGACAATATTGTTGAAGTCGATTCTCATCACTGGGGAATTAAATGACAGACTTATACTGCTATGATTTGTTATTTATTGAAAGTGAACATCTTTTAAATAATAAAACTAACAACTGCTGTATTAGGCTGAAAATAAAACCTTTTTACAATGCCTTGAACAAAATCTGCTGAATGATCACAGTGACCTTTATTCTCGGAAGTGAAGATATCTGGGGAACCCCCCAGTAAGCCCATCAGGCTGCAATATAAAGCTACCAGTTCCTGGTTCTGCTTTAAACACGAGGTTTCCTGTAAAGCTGCACAATTGTGACCAAAATGGCGAGTGCGATTATTTTCAATTAATTGTGCAGCCCTTTCATGTAGAAAACATCAAACACATCTCCTCCCAGCTGCATCGTTAGTTAGTTGGTTCATAACTGACTGTAGATATCCAGAAATGGATGCACACTCAAATTAGGATGTTGTTATTCAGAGACGCTGTATTTATTTCAAATGTCTGTCTCCATTGAACACCCAAGAAATGAACCTCCCCTGCATTCTTTTCCTGCCCTGGTGCTTTTCTCAGTCGTTTTCCACTCTCTCTAGTACTATGCTTTACTATATTAGTATAGCATACTAGTACTATGACTAAATTCTAGTCAAAAGTATTAAAAATCCTTGCTTGATTATGTTTCAGATAAAGTATACATAGACCCATTCTGTCCAGAATATGAGGTTTTAACATAAATGACTTAGTTTTGCTGGGATGCAGCAGCGCTAACTATACTGAAGCACCTTGTTAAAGCTGCTTTCCTGCCCTGCTCTCCTTCCCAGACCATAGTGTCGGGTTCATCACGAGAAGGTTTCTGTGGAGGGACTGGGGAGCACCGTGTGCTAATCCCAGAACACACAGAGGGCTAATCGGGCTCATTAACTCTGACTCCATGCCTCAGCCGTGCTAATCCTCCTGCTGCCTGACCTCCGTCACTCAGCGCCTTCCACATGTTCTCACGTAGTCCTCCTCTCGTCTTCTACCTCTCCGTTTTCCATTAGGCTTTCTTCTGTCCCGTCTCTCTGTTGTGTGTTGGTGCGGGATCCAATTCCACGGGGCAGACGTTTGGGTGTGTCCTGACTTGGATGAACCGGCCATCTGTAACAGCTGCACCATTATTGGTGACTTAAGTGTGTTACAACAACACTTTTTTTTGTGTACTTAGTCGTCAATTAGGTAATGGTAAAGATCCGATGTGATTGGTGAGGCTCGTTCTGTAACCTCGCTCTAAGCACCTCGACCTAGATTAACAGTTTACTGACGTGCAAAGGTTCACAATCTATACGGTATATTACTCTTTACATGGTGCTCTCTGTCATCACGGTCCCATGTCCCGCTTCATGCTGTTTAAGTGTGATTCGGCGGTCATGTGAAAATGATAACTTCCGCCTGTGCTTCACTCCCGCTCACTTGGTCGCCTAGCAACCACCCGCACCCCCGGTGGCACACAGGCTACGGTCTGAGATGTACGCTGTGCCTGGGGTCTGAGCCAAGACCAACACCTCCTCTCTGACCTGTGCAGTAGTGTGGATCCAGACCAGCACAACTGAACTGGTGTGTGGTGAACTGGTACGACAGATCACACAGGATTTAACTTCATTTTTTGAATGTTTAAACTTTCAATACTTAATCGATAACCGAGACGACAGATTTAGCTGTTGAAAGAAAACAGGCTTTCAAGTAGAGAATATGTTGAATAACCAAAACAATGATTGACATGGAAGGTCTACGAGGTCTAAGGTCTACGAGGTCTATCTTGATCAGTCATTGGTTAGTGCAGAAGACGTCAATTCCACAAGGACTGCCTGTGGAGATGGTTTACGGAGGAGCAGCACAGGACTAATTGCACAGGTTGCGTATGGATTTTGTGAACCCATCAATAATGTTCACGTTTAGCGGCCTGATTCAGGATGTGATCATTCACCTTGTCCTTTGTGAGAATGACAAAATGAACCTTGTGCTGCATCTGAAACGGTTTTAAGCATCAGTGTTTAGGCGTACTCTGTACAGCCGGCCGATACTGGATTTTCGGGTCCGATACGATATGTCGGTGAAAGGCCAATATCGGCCGATAAAACGGGCCAACCGATATATTGGACGGGCTCTGATACTCCCTGCTGTTACTTCCTCAGAAATGAAACAAACCGAAACATAACTTTGTGGTATGTGGACATAAGTCAGCTCTCTGAATTTGCACCAAGGTTCCCTTTTTGATTTGTTTCTGTAAATGCACGCCGTCAAGCTAAGGAGACGGTGGAACCGGGTATGAGCAGAATGTCAGAATATTGAGTTGAATTCTCTTTGAAAGCCTCCCATTCCCCTCCCCTGCTAATGGATCTCGCTCAGCCAGGCACTCCACAAAGTGAAGGGCCCGTTCTGCGCTGTTTCTGTCGTTGGGAGGGGGCTCCTGAGTGGCCATGTTAGAGTACTTCAGCCGTCATTAGAGAAATGGCTCTTCACCTTATCGTATATTTAATTGTTCCATTTCCTGGCCACCTCCCGTGCCCACGGGCCCCAAGTGAAACTGCTCATTAGAATCTACCATCAGCGGCGCAAAGATCAAATGTGTTGTCAGGAGCCCACACGCACGCACACACGCACACACGCATGCACGCACGCACGCACACACACAGTAAATATACACTGAGTCATTTATCATTCATCTGTTTCAGTTTTGCATCCGTTTCTGATTATTTTATCTTTCAGGATCAGCACACTATTCATGATCTGTTTTTTTAAAACGTGTGCTCAAACTGAAAGTTACATTTATTTTCTCATACGCAGAAGACTCCTTTCCTTTCTCTAAACCACTTCCTCATCGATGTTAAAAACGGTGTCGTAGACCTGCCTTGCGTGTTTGTCTCCTTGTAGGCCATAGTAAGTAAAGCCAGAAGACATTCGTTGGTACAATTCCCAACAGGAGTTTCTACCCAAAGCTAGAAATTGAAGATGTTCCTTCTCATGGTCTCTAACATGGCGGAGTGAATCCCTCAGACTAACCGTTCCCCTGCCTGTCTGCACTGAGCTCCTGGCAGCACGCCTCACAAGGGTGAGGGTCTTCAGGGTCTTCCCTGAACCCATGCGATTAAAGAACTAAAGGCGGTGGGTTTTTGTGCCAGCCTTAATGGTGTGTGGTTAGCGATCGGCGCTAAGAAAGTGTTAAGCGGTAAAGGTTACCTGGCTGAACGTGGGCTGCCCATCTGTGTGGAGGGCATGTGAAGATGTGTGGGTGTCTCGCTCTCAGCACCCCCAGCCTGCCTGTGCTCAGCTCCATGTGAACATCCTCCATGCTGGTGGATGTTGGAGGGCTTTATGTAACGCCGTGAGTGCTCGCTGTTGCACACGGCCCATTTTGGAGGAAACATAATTGGAGATATCAGAACTGCTGGATCGACAGTGAAATCAGCCAAGGACTGATTTGGAATTATTTCGGGTGTGGGCAGACTTGATTAGTACTTTGACTGAATTGAACGGAAATTGGAACAAGTGTATGGCTTTTGTTAATTTTGTCCGTGGAGCACGAGTGTGTGTGTGTGTGTGTGTGTGTGTGTGTGTGTGTGTGTGTGTGTGTGTGTGTGTGTGTGGGGAAAGTGGGGAACGGACAGTGA